>QRFB01001318.1:2981-27781 GCA_008931105.1 Oenanthe javanica
ATATATATATATAGGGTCCTGCTCAAATAGAAAATAACTTAGAATAGAAAATAGAAAATAAGATCTACACCACATATTCAATCTAATCTAATGGCAAGGGGGAGCATCCACACACAAATCAAATACACCCTCATAGACCCAATCTCACATAATCCCTCCGTTTTTAATTTGATTTTTTCCGTTAATTAGTGAATTTTTTTTCAAATCTAACTTCACCACATTTTTCTCCATCTCCCAACAATCAGTTTGCATACCATATGTGATATATTCCGGNTCCTTAGCCTGAGAATTAAACAGCATCCACGGCTTCCTTTACCGTGCAAATTTCAGTTTATGCCTCCCTGTTTCGGTATAATATTACCAATTTACGAGTCCAATTCAGATACCATACATTCTGAAACTGGCATGTATTTGTTTTAGAATACAGATGCATATTTGTGAACTTATTCATCTGTATCAGTAGTTTCAGAATCAGGAACCAAACCATTGTTTTAATGCATCTGTGTTTATTGGGTACTCTGGCAGGAAACTCGATGAATTAGTACTAAGCTAGGTAATATCAAATACGTAAATTGAAATCGAAGGTAACCTGAAAATAATTTAGTAATTTAGAAATATATAAAAAATTCCATGATAAATAATCATACTAAATAAGATTTTTAGTATCCGATTCATTTCTAAGAAAATAAATACATAACTTTCTAGCTAATTCGTCAACAAAATTGACATGGGAGTGAGTCCTTCCAACGAAGCTACTGTTGTTATATCAATGGCAAATGCATAGATTGACACCAAGTTCTTAGCCTTGGGGCAGTGTCAACTGATTTTGCACAAGTACATCTTCTCTACGTTTCTTAAGCACGTGCCTCGCAGAAGCTAACTTAACATATTCAATAATGAAATCTTCTCCTTGAAAGCTAACAAGTTTATACCTGCTTTACTGATATGACCAAATTTTTGGAGTCACAGAGTCGGAATAATCAATCTGGATATGACCAAGTTTTTGGAGTCACATGAAAAATCGTTCGCATTAGTAACTGCATTTGGTTTATAACGAATACGTATCTCAAATAACACTCGGTGTTATTTGAATAATCTCAATTTATCGAGTAAGGACAACACGCGTCAATATAACTTTTTCGAATAATCTCAATGTATCGAGTGCTATAGGTAATCTTCACGGATCATGTTTGAACTCAAAATTCCTCGTACAACCATGACATTTTGCATGCATTTTAAAACCTTATTATGATGATTTCTTTACAGTTTATTGAATTCGAGCCAATCAACTTAGTGGGTGACCCGGCCATAAGTCCATTTGGAACTTAACATTTATCTCGAATAGCTCAACCTTGTATTGCGTGGTGACTTCCCCTATTCCCCACCGTGATTGATGAATCGCTTCCTTAATTATTCTAACAAGAAAATCCTATCAGAAGCTTCAATTATCTGTGTCCTTCCTCTCTTGTCACTAGTAGAAAAAGTCACATAGACATCATCCATTAGACATACTTGAAATTATGGGTGATGTTAAGGGAAAATCAATTGATACGTCCATGAACTATTCCTGTTTTATTATTTAGGTCCCTGAACAAAAGATTCTGTATTTCAGGTCCTTTAACTATTGAATTATTTAGTTCAGATCCTTCCATTAAAAAAATAGTAACAAACATTAAAATCGTGTTTATGTGACTGACTTTTTTACATGTCATACATGATTTGGACAAAAGGTGGGAAAACACAGTTGACCCGTTATTATGTATTAAAAAATAAATATAAACACATGAGTTATATTATTAAGGAGATTAGAGTTCTAAGTATTGAAATTAGGGTTTAAAATCAATTTGGGGATTCTTAATTAATCGTGAAAATCTGAGATTCAAAACTATCTCAACAATCTTGTTATCTTTAATTTGCAATTGCAAATAAAATTAGGGTTTGTATGTGTGTATATATGTATGTATTGTTATGTGTTGTATTATTTTTTGAAATTTTTAACTTGTATTTGATTTGGGAAGAAGACTAGAGGAATTTGGTAGNTAACTTGTATTTGATTTGGAAAGAAGACTAGAGGAATTTGGTAGGTAAGTGATCGGAAAATGAAAGAGAGGGTGTGGCCGGAAACGTCGCCGGATTTCATGTTAACGGTCGGTAACTATGATGTAGGAGATTAGAGGAAGAATAAGATGATTGAGTGTTTGTGTAGATAAGGGACATGTACATGGCTATGTGTGTGATATTAAATTAAAAATATAAAAATAATAATAAAGATTAAATTTTTTTTATAATAATCTGGTAAGTCAGGAGTGAGGTGTATCTGACGGACGTTAGAATCTTTTTGATGGAAGGACCTGAATTAGAAATTTTCAAAAGTTTAATTACCCGAAATACAGAATCTTTAGCTTAGGGACCCAAACAATAAAACACGAATAATTGAAGGACAAATCATTTAATTTTTCCGTGATGTTAAAGGTGTGTATTTGACATCAGTTATTTTTTCAGCGAAATCTTATACAGTACCTATTAGACATCATTTATAAAGGCAACTGATGTGTTTGTTGTCTTTAAAAATAAAAAATAAAAACACGGCACACACACTCACCCCCCAAATAATATCCCCTCCCGACCTGGACAATATTTCACTCTCCCTCTTCTCTCAGACACAAAAACACAGCACATCCTTACGGGTTGTCAATTTGTCATCGTGATTAAAATGTTGTTTGCTTTGATGATAAAGTTTGGGTTTAGTGGCCATAATTGTTTGATGCAAGACACACGAGTGAGGAAGATAGTGAGCTTATGTAATTATGTTCGTCACCAAATGTTTGCGTGAATGCCTTAATGATACACTCCAGCACTTTCATTTTTCATAATTTGATTACTCAGGCATAAGGAAGTAATATTATATAACGTTAGGTAAAAGTTCTAATTTATCATAACACTTATAACTCAATAGTTCTAATTCATTTTAATATCTTTTTCAAAAATTTCCTTAGGTCTTTCATTATAATTTATCATAACACTTATAACTCAATAGTTTTAAAGTTAATTAATTAAAGTAGTTTTTTTAATATATTGATGAATTAATTTAACTCAATAAATAACATGATACCATTGAAATAAGATGATGTCTTTTATAATATGGTAAATATTATGGGAGCAAATCTCAGTTCAGTTCGGTTCGTGGATAAAATCATAATCGAAACCGCATATCTTCGGTTTTTAAAATCGATAATCCGAATCGCAATCACAACAGAATCATCGGTTTCGGTTTTAAAAACTCTGGTTCGATTTTTATCGGATCGATTTCGGTTTTAAAACCGCTTAAATAAAAATTATTATAAACTCAAATAAATTTATATAAAAAAGGTTAAACAAGTTAAGTTCTAATAAATTTAGAAAGTAAAGGAAATTGTTTATATAAAATCATTGTTGACAAATGACGAGCAAGTTTTCACAGGTTAATAATACCAGAATATGCAATGTCTGCAAAATCGATGGTGAGAAAATTTTAATCAAACATTATATAGGTCAGACTGCTAGTAAATGATTAAATGAAGAAAAAAATTAAATGTAGTCATGTAGTCACTGAACGTCATCTCTTTAGAGTCGCAAAAATTATAGATTTAATATCTCATTCATAATGAGTCAAAAACTACTCAACTATGTATTACAAAACTGTATGTTTAATCCAGAAAGATTATAAAAAATAGTAGTATCAATCCAAGATATTAGGTCCAAAGTAATTTACTTAAATAAATAAATATATTAATTAAAAAAATTATATAAATTATATATAATAATTTTTTTATTTTAAAAATTATTTTGGTTCGATTCAGTTTTTTTCGGTTCGGTTTTCACCTAAAATCGGAACCGATCGAACGGTTCAGTTTTTAATTTTTCGGTTTCAGTTTCGGTTTTTAACGGATCGGTTTTTATCGGATCGGTTTTGATCGGTTTCAGTTTTTTTTTATTTTTTGCTTAGCCCTAGTAAATATATTATATTTTTAATATTGTAATCGAATGATATAATTAGTCAACGATAATTCATAAAATAAAATGACATTGATAGTTGTAACATATTTACAGAATAAATAAATTGAGTAATTTGATTATTAAGATTGAGTAAATATGTTTTTTTAGAGTGTTCTTATTATTAATTTAATATTTTCTAATTGTCAAATAGCAAATTTGGTACTTTCTAGTAAAATTATTTATTATGCTTATTTTATATATAAATTTGTCGAATCAAATTATTGCATGTAAAAACACTTATTTTAGCAAATTCAATGTTATACTTTACATTGGTTGAAAGTTTACTTAATTTTACATTTATTAGTTCTATTTTGAAAATATATATATTGAAGCATGAAATATATTTTAGCACCAAAATGTACTTTTTGATTCCATATTATAGCAGTAGTTACATCTATTTTAATATTAACATTGGACTTGCTCTGAGAACATCTCCAATGGGACACTAAAACACTAAAATAATGTCACTTTAACACTATTTTAGTGTAAAACCAACTCCAATGGAACACTAAAATAGTGGGAAGATAACATTAAATAATTGGAGTGACACCAAATTTGATGTCAAACATATACATATTTGGTGTCATTAACACCAAATTTGGCGATTTTCAAAATTACAATTATACCTTCATATTTGTTAACAAAAACAAATTTATTAATTTTGAGTCTCAAAACTCAATTCTTTATTATGTTAGTAAGTAAAAGATTCCTTATAGTGTAGAATATATTGTAAAAGATTGATACATTGTAACTCTCGTTGTGGTTATTTTATAAATTATGTAATTTTGAGACTAAAATAGTGTTATGTCAAATAAGAATATTTTAGTGTCCCCCGTTGTTAGGCATGAGTACGGTGTGGTTTGAGGCTCAAACCGCACTATAACCACTTATGTGCAGTTTTAAAATATAGAAGCCAGAACTGAATAAAAATAACCGGTTCGGTTCGATTTTAAAAAAGTGTGGTTCGGTTTTCAAATTGTTTAGTTTCGGTTTTAAAACCATTATTATTTTATTATACTAATCGTCTTACATAAATTGAAATTTGAAAAAATAAATTTAATATTAAAATCAATCTCAAATTCATAAAATAAGGAACTAAAAATAAATTAGTGATCACTTAAATTACATAGTTACAAGAAAATGAAAAAAAAATGTACATTCAATTTAGCACAAAAACAGAACATATACTTGATTAATATTTAGAATTAAATGATTCAATTATGATGTTTGTTTGAGTGTGCATAGACTCGATTTACACTGTAAATGAGTTGATTCAAATAATTAGATTAGTAGCTTGTAAATTATATTATGTATTTATGTGCTGTAATATTATATATTTAATATTTATATTGTATAATTAGTTAAAAATATTTAAATTCAAATATAATTATATTATATTATATATAATAATAATAATAATGTATATTATAAATATTAGTGCAGTTCGGTTCGGTTTTTATTTGGTTCGTAAAAATTTAAAAACCGAACCGAAACCAAAATATCGGTGCGGTTTTTATTTGATTCGGTTTTTAATCGGTTTCATTTTTTCTGTTCGATTTTGTGCAATTTCATGCGGTTTTCGGTTCGATTTTGCTCCATCGTGCCATTGTGCATGATCTAAACATTAAATATTAATAATAATCTAATTTACTGCATAATTATTCTTGATTTCTTGTCTTGTCCGACGTTTATTTTGTTTCCAGAAAAAAAGGGTGGGGACTGGGAGCAGCTTGGTTGGTAAAGAAAAATGAAATAGAGTTGGTAGGTAGGTGGCTTATAAGTAGTATTATTGTTCTATCTTTGTAACCTTTGTTATATTTGTGATCTCTGTTCTTTCTCCTACATATCATGTAAGTTCTCAACAATCAAATGTTTGTTAATTAGTACATTGTTACTCTATCATCACAATTCATTATCTCTATCTTCTGCTGTTGCTGTTATATATATGTGTTTATTCTGCAGTAGCTTGCTTTCTTGCCTACTGATTCATAATGGCCAAGGACCTGCAAAACCCAGTTGAAGAGGTAGCTGATCCCAATTCATACTACTAATCTTGCTAACCCAAATTATGTATACATGTTTATGTGTGTTATTCATTTGGCACCTAGTCAAGAAGATAATCTGTTAAATTATCACGAAGAGGATTTACCGTCTGCAAACCCGATATATTTATTACAATAATCTTTGTTGAATAATATGAACCAATTAAGCCTTTTTCCTAGCGCCTTAAAGTTTTAGGAGAATGGGTAACACGATATCATAGCTCTCTGGTTGTAGGAGGTCTCGAGTTCGAGTCCCTCAAATATTAATGTTGTATTATGGTGGGCCAAAAAAAGGCATTTGTTCTGTTTAGAACAAATATGAGGCATTTGTTTGTTTAATCAATGACTCATATTTGTTTTTCCGGAAAACACAATGTTTGCTGTAATTATAAAATATAGTGTTTAGTACACAATGTTTTTTTCAAATTACATACTATTTAGATTTAATTGTTTTTTGCATAACACGAACTGTTTTTCCATTCTGATAATGTATTAAAAGACAAGTATGTAAAGAAAAACACCTAATAATAAAGTACAATATTATGTAAATATATGAAAAAGTATTGTGTTCAGAAAGCATGAGTGGATTTTAAAGTACCAAGTATGAGCTGGCTCTTACTTTTAAGTTGAAGCCGAACCTGTATGTAAATGTTTATTCATTTGGCAATTTAACAAGAAGATGAATTTCCTTTGATCAGGTTGTCATTGGGGAAGAAAGAGGCCATGTCAGATTGATCACCTTGAATCGACCTCGTCAATTAAATGTCATATCTTCCAAAGTGGTAAGTTCATTGTGTATGATGAACCCAAATCTCAATCCATTTTAATTGTTTGAGTATTTTATTAATATTTTGTCATCCCTCAGTGTTGCTGATTATGTATATTACCTTTCCTTGGATGTAGGTTTCCCTCTTGGCAGAATATTTGGAAAAGTGGGAAAGAGATGATGATGCAGAGCTAGTCATAATCAAGGCTAGTACAATTTTTTTTTAGTTCTCTTTATTATTGTTCGTAGTCTGTTTCAGCGTTTCCTGCTTTTTGGTTGAATTACCAACTCAAATAATACTGCTTAAATAGAACTTGTTGAATATAGTTTATGATTCAATTAAAGCATCCCTCTAACACCATAAGTTATTGGGAGAGTTGGTTAACTAATGGTATCGGACCTCAGTTTAGGATTCTCCTACCCCCAAATGTTTAAATTTAATTGCTTGTTTATCTGTATACTGTCATCTGATTGTCCACTCATGTGTTGATCCAATTAAGGTTTACTTCTAACACTTCGGAGAGTTGGTTACTTAAGAATAATAATAGAAATCACATAATAGCTATGTACTACATTGATTAGTGGTAAGTGTTTCATACAAACTTATGAATTAGTTGTGCTTTTTCAGGGAGCTGGTCGTGCCTTCTGTGCTGGTGGGGATTTGACTATGTTCTACGCTGGCAAAACTTTGAGTAATTACATCATGCTAAAAGCTTTTAAATTTACCAATATTAATGTTATTGTTTTTTTAAAGCTTTTCTAAAACTACCAATTTTTTTCTTCTAGAGGATGCATGTCTTGAAGTGGTCTATAGAATGTATTGGCTTTGCTTCCACATTCACTCCTACAAAAAGACTCAGGTATACTTACTAATAAATTTTTTCTAAGGCAAAAAAAAGGGAAATAGGCTGAAATTTGTTACGTATAGTACTTGTTAGGCAGATTTCTAATTGTATATGTATATGGCAGGTTGCTCTTGTTAATGGAATTTCCATGGGCGGAGGAGCATCTTTTATGGTTCCTATGACGTTCTCGGTTGTTACAGAAAAAGCTGTATGTAATACTTAGTCACCCCGAGATTTATGCATCACTCGTTAGTGTATAATTTGGATACATTACTCATCCAATTATTTTATTTAATAATTTTACTAATAAAATAATGGCTTTGTTATGAAAGGGTATAAACTCTTACTTCAAATCTAGAGATTTTCTTTTTCCAGACCTGAATATCAGTAAATTATGATTTTAGAAAATAATTATTACTCTGTAATCTGGATAATGTGATAGAAATGAAGCCACTGTTTCGATAAATAATACCACATGCAATGGCAAGGTTATTATAGACATTAATAAATTGTGTTGAATGAACAATTGAGAGCTTTATGCTTTTGGGCAAAATACCCTTTGAAGTATCAGCAAAAGAGCCGACGACTCACAATCTCACTATAATAGTGAATTAATTTCATTCAGTGTCATCTGACTACTGTTTGTTGCATTTTGAACTTTTTTCTACAAAGAGCTGACTCATATTTCGATATATTTGGAGGCCAAAAAAATTCCAAGGGGTTGATAATTATAATGCTTCATCTTATTAGTGTTCTCAGTCCTGCTAATTCAGTTTTTTTCATGTATATGTTGAACATAATCAGGTTTTTGCAACTCCAGAGACAAGTATTGGGTTTCACACAGAGTGTGGATTCTCCTACATGCTTTCCCATCTTCCTGGGCATCTGGGTAAGCTATCAGCAAGTATAACTTTTCCTTGTAGACATACTCAAAGCTCCTCGCCAAATAAGGATTTTTTCCCTGTAACTTACATCAAAATCTACGAATGTAGATAATAGGGAATGTTCACGGAAGTAGTGACATCTGATGTTAATGTGTTATGTCAAACTGATGGTACGTTATAATGTATATGCAGGAGAATATTTGGCCTTAACAGGGGCAAGGTTGAATGGCAAAGACCTTGTTGCAATTGGGTTTGCAACACATTTTGTTCCTTCTGAGGTACTCCAACACAACATCAATTCTCTAGTATCCACCTTTTATGTTCTTATTGTCGGGAAAGAGTTCATTTTAACTTTAGAACATCAATCTTCCTAAGGTGTTTATACAAATTAAATAATAAGATATCCATTTTTTGTTTATAGAAAATCAATGAGCTGGAGCAGCATTTGCTAAGAATAAACTCTGGTGATAAGAATGCAGTCAAAGCTGGAATTGAGGATTTCTCCGTAGATGTTCAGCTTGATGATGATAGTGTTTTAAAAAAGTAAATGAATTTGAAAGAAAAAATCGTAGTTGCTACTTTGAAAGGTTGATCCGACATTAATTTTGTCTCTTTTTGCAGGCAGTCAATAATAGATGAGTGCTTTTCCAAAAATTCAGTGGAGGAGATTATAAAATCTTTGGTAACTTTAATTTTACAATGAAAACTNCGATATATTTGGAGGCCAAAAAAATTCCAAGGGGTTGATAATTATAATGCTTCATCTTATTAGTGTTCTCAGTCCTGCTAATTCAGTTTTTTTCATGTATATGTTGAACATAATCAGGTTTTTGCAACTCCAGAGACAAGTATTGGGTTTCACACAGAGTGTGGATTCTCCTACATGCTTTCCCATCTTCCTGGGCATCTGGGTAAGCTATCAGCAAGTATAACTTTTCCTTGTTGACATACTCAAAGCTCCTCGCCAAATAAGGATTTTTTCCCTGTAACTTACATCAAAATCTACGAATGTAGATAATAGGGAATGTTCACGGAAGTAGTGACATCTGATGTTAATGTGTTATGTCAAACTGATGGTACGTTATAATGTATATGCAGGAGAATATTTGGCCTTAACAGGGGCAAGGTTGAATGGCAAAGACCTTGTTGCAATTGGGTTTGCAACACATTTTGTTCCTTCTGAGGTACTCCAACACAACATCAATTCTCTAGTATCCACCTTTTATGTTCTTATTGTTGGAAAAGAGTTCATTTTAACTTTAGAACATCAATCTTCCTAAGGTGTTTATACAAATTAAATAATAAGATATCCATTTTTTGTTTATAGAAAATCAATGAGCTGGAGCAGCATTTGCTAAGAATAAACTCTGGTGATAAGAATGCAGTCAAAGCTGGAATTGAGGATTTCTCCGTAGATGTTCAGCTTGATGATGATAGTGTTTTAAAAAAGTAAATGAATTTGAAAGAAAAAATCGTAGTTGCTACTTTGAAAGGTTGATCCGACCATTAATTTTGTCTCTTGTTGCAGGCAGTCAATAATAGATGAGTGCTTTTCCAAAATTTCAGTGGAGGAGATTATAAAATCTTTGGTAACTTTAATTTTACAATGAAAACTGTGTTGTTTTTACTGGACATGTCTCCAAAGATTTCCCCGCTTCTTTATCTACCCAGCTGAAAATTTTGCATAACCTTTTTGTGCTTTGACTTCAGGAGACTGAGTCTAGCAGGGAAGGAAATGCTTGGATTAACAGTGTACTTGCAGGATTAAAAAAATCGTCTCCTTTGGCGTTGAAAATAACACTTAGATCGGTACTTTCCATTTTCTATTTTAAAGATGATATTGGCTACAAAGATCTTTTGTTTTCTGTATGTTCTTTTCATAGTGTTCTATAGCATATAACTTTGGATGACACTAAACTTATGTATTACTGTGCTGGAGTTTTCACCTCAATAAGGTGAGCGACAAGTAGAAATAATATCTAAACTTTGTGATAGCATATCTTACATTTACATTTGTTCTTAAACATTCTACAGATCCGTGAAGGGAGAAATCAAACACTTTCTGAGTCCTTGAGGAAAGAATTTAGAGTGACAATGAATATTCTTCGAACTGTGGTGTCTGGTGACATGTATGAGGTAGTCAAGTTTATAAATCTCTTACGGATACATTTATCACCGTCTAATTCAAGTAATCAGAACTAGCAATACAAATTACTCTCCACCCCTATACTGATGCTATATACTTGTCCAATCATTCAGGGTATCAGAGCTCTTGCCATTGAAAAAGATAATGCTCCAAAGGTATACTTATTCCCTTCATAGTTCAACAGATGATAACTTAAGTCAGACTACTTTTCACTTAACTTAATATGATTGATAGTAATTCCATAACTAGCAAACTTTTGCCATTGATTTGTCAGTATGTACCAGGTCAGCTATTTATATGCTTTGGCGCTTTGCTATTTGCTAAGAAAAAATAAAATAAATATTACTATTGGTAATACTAGCCTCTCACATATATATAATAGATATTTATTTAGTATTTAATATTCACTAGCCATATTATTGGCTATCATTGTGAAAAGGATTATTGCCAAACAAGAATAAATAAGAGAAAGGACTGCATGTTACATCTCTGTTGCTTGTTCCTCCGCTGTCTTAATAATCAAATAAACTAAATTACAGTGGGATCCTCCATCTCTGGACAAAGTGGATGATGAGAAAGTTGACTTTGTTTTCCGGCCATTCCGTGAAGAACTAGAGCTTGCAATTTCTGAAGCAGAAAACTGCAGGTATGTTTAAGCTTATCACTAGTTTTTGATGTTGGTTTTGTCATTCATCATGTGTAGTGCACTAAATTCATGATAATTTTTCCAACAAAATGGAAGAACAGATGGGATGGGAAATTTGAGAATTCAGCATACGCACATCCACAGAATGTTTGACGAGTCAAATATATATCTGGGCAGCAGCTTAATATAATCAATTACATCTATTGAATTTGTTCACTATCTTGATGATGGTGTTTGTGCTTAATATAATTTATGTATTGTGTCATGATAATTTGTAAGGACAATATATGCAATATCAATCTTTGCCGATTTTGTACTATGAAACCTCATAAGAACTGCATTGCCTACTCCCTACTTGCCTATTTTTGCCTATTGCTGCCTATTGCCATGATTTTCTTTACAATGTGAACTGCATGCAGATATAATTCGTCTGCATTGCCCTGAAGGATTATATAAATACGATATAATATATATCTATTGTTCGAATGTGTTATGATGAGATATTTTGTCTTTAATTCGTTTGAGAACCGATCTTATAATGAAAACAGAAGGACCAATTTGTTTAAAATATAGCATTCTAATGGAACGGACAAGAATATTCTCTCTGGATACTCAATATGTCTCCTTCAATGCTCCTATAACATTCAATATGGACAAGGATGTAAAGTTGATCTTGTATTATGTTTGCACTATTCTCTTCTCGCCTTAAGTTTTGACCCCGGAACGTGGTGTTTGCAAGGAGGGTAAACAATTTACAAAGCTTTTTTACTTCCTTTTGCATGGTCTCATGTCGGCCATGGTTAGGCAGGGAGGTAGGCGTGCTTTATCGAACAACATTCCGAATGAACATGTTTCTTTTAAGTACCATAGAAATATATATGCCTCTTTAGGGAAATGATAATTAACTTTTCCTCTTCCCACTAGGATTACAGGGAAGTAGTGGAAGATTGATAAGTGGTCCTTTAGTCAAACTGCACCGTCTGATATAGATCTTATGCAAAGCAAGGAGGTTAAACTAAGATCATATTTTGAAGGTCAAAGTAAAGTACCTTGCCTTTTATTTGAGGTGAAAGATCCTTCATCAGAAAGAGTAGATTAGTAGGAATATTTGGAGATTGTCTTTTAAGTTCTAGACAAAAAATATGGAAGAAAGTTACTTTTGCCTTTGTTGAGTATTGTGGAGGGTATCGTTCGTAGGGAAGGACTGTTATCAAGTATATTATCCCTTACAATTTAGAAGTGTGATGAACAATTTGTGGATGTGTAATTATTAACTAAATTAATCTAATAAAAAAAACAAAATAACTATATAATAAATATGAGATAAAACAATCCTGGAACGAGGGTTCTTCAATTGGCTATCATGAATGTCTAATTTGTGTCTCTTGTTTTGTTAAAAACAATCTTTCTAATGTTCATAATTTCCTCTCCAAGGTAACTTATAATGCCTACAATTATACAATGAAAGCCACTCCCATGGTCATCCATAGACTATTAAGTACCAAAAATTATAAGTCTCACAATTCAAATATCAATCTCCCAATCTAATACTTAAATTATGTCTATCATATCATGTACTAGAATTATAACTCATCTCCCGATTTGTTATAATTCCTATGAATTCAACTAAAAGTCCGCAACTCTTCTAATTGTATAAAGCTCTCAATGATAGATTAAAAACCCAAGAGAAATCACAATATAACTAAACAAACATAATAAACCAACGAATACTACCAAATCCCCAGATTAAGGGATTAACTATTCATGATAGATAAAACATATATAAATTAATAACACAAACCATTTCAAGAATTGACAAAGTCAGAAGCACTTAGTCTTAGTTATAAGATTTTAAGTACAAAGAATACAACTTGAAGAACTCGTTTGATGTTCGGATGAATCCCTTCACTCCTTTCTTCAATCTCCCTCTCAAAGTATTTCTCTTCATCGGCTAATTAATAATATAAGATGATGTCGTATGATTGTATGATATTTTTGTATGATATATGATGGTATCTCTAATAATATATAACCAAAATATATAAGAGTTTTAATGTTTTACAAGGGAATACAAACAATATCCCAAAATAAGTTGTACTCTAATTGTGAAATTTGTAGTCTGTCTTCAATGCCTGTTTATGGGCTGCTCCACTTGAGATATATGTGTTGGACCATCTCTGAATTATAGATTTTTCTATTGCGTGGTCTGCAAAATCACTCAATTCTGACTTCTAGAACTCAAGACATGACCCAAGTTGCCCATTAAATCCGAATTTTCTTCTAATTTATCTCTAAATTGGACTATTTATTCTCCAATTCTTCCAAGAATTCTTTATTTCCTATAATAAAACATTAAACTCTAATTAATAAATATCCAATTATGTACAAAATACTAGAAATATGATAATAAAATCCTATAAAATATATATAAATATATACTCTATCAGATACCGATAAGGATAACAGACCCTTATATTCACATAAAAAATTAAGGTGTCAAGTGTGGTAAGGTATGCAGCAGTCATCCGCCAGAAGACCGAGACGACGGACATGAAGTACTATGTGTATGATACAGATTATATAGGCTCTCAGGTCTTTCCCATAAGAACTCGGTCAAGAAAAGAATGATTATGAACCACTTAAGCAATAATTAGAAACACGAAACAGAACGACACGACAGAAAATAAGTAATATATGTTTCAAAATATGTGTCTTGCCAATTAGTTCATCGGCTTATCCCAATTCTCATCCTGTTTTCTAAAATTCCAATATATATATATTTTTTTCCAATAGTGTTATACAACAGGGGTTATGACACTTGCAACTAGAAAGGTATATGTAAATGGGGTCAAAAGATAAAGGTCCAGTAGCAGGTGAAGGTGAATGCATATCATGAGGAGAATATAAATGAGAGGGATAAGTGTTACTTAATACCAAGTTAAGTTCTCAGTTCTTCTTAGACCTAACACTAAAGTGTTAGGAGGATGCTTAGCAGGATCCTATATTATATTCTAACACAAAAAAAATATATATATTGAAAATTTAGACAAATAAGATAATCATTTAGAAGTTTATCATAGACAGCAGATGTGCCCACATCATGTGTTGGATGAGAGGATTGTGCCAACTTGGCGTGGTGGTTTTCGACAGTATCTAGTTCAGTGGCATGATGAGCACACTTGGATCAGTGCTGCAGACGCCGGCTTGCTCCTAGTCTCTTTGAGCAGTATGCACAGTTTAGTTCGACAGAGTCAACTTCTTTCTAGCCGGGGAGAGTTGATAGGGATTATCCCTTTATTTACTATTATAGCCTTATGTTTGAGACTTGTTTCATTTAATCTATTAGTCCACTTGTTAGGACCCTACCTTAGGCTTGTTTGTGTAGGAATTTATAAAGTACTTGCGATTAAAGAGAAGAAACTTGTTCTCAATAATCCACACAATTGTATTTAGCACTCAAATGATTTGATAATATTTGATGATTACAAACCTTGGAAGATTGATTGTCCTATTTATAGGACTACATGGAAGCTACTAGAATACTTCTTAATACATGCATCTTAATTAATATGGAACTCTTTAAGTTCATGAACCACTTAGAAATACTAAAGGTCTTGAACTCAAAAGTCTATAACTACTTTCAAGATTATCCTAGAACATTCTAGATAAATATTATAATTAAATAAAGTTTAGCTTATATTATTTTAACAGTTTGTCCCTTATATATACTTTATGATGGATATTATTTGAGGTAGCTTGATATTCTATTGTGTGATACATTTTATATTTATGTATTGATTATTGAGCTCAATTTGGGGTAGTGGTTGAGTTGCGTATCAATCACCCAAGTCTTGTTTATTTTGTTAGTTTCAAATATGATCTTTGTCGTTATTGTTCCATTTCGTATCTTGTCCTACATTAGGGAGGGTTACGGGCAGAGAAGCACGGTTATCAAAATGGTTACACAGGGTGTATGTGCGTTTGTATCCATACCACTGTTTGACAGCGTATGTTTGCATTCACTATCAAGCCCTCTCTAACATTGTAGATTAAAATATATTTTTTTCCATTATTAACATATAATTCGTCAAACAGTGATTCATTTTAATGGCAGTATAGTTGTTCTTAGATTGTTTTGTTATGGTTTTAAATTATATTGCCTTGTGCTAATTACTATTTGGCCTTGCATGGAAACACCTGTGTAAGGAAGAAATAAAATTGTGATAAAAAAAAATCTACATTAATATAATAGTTTGACTTGTATACAACTTGGATATATGGAGATAAGGGGGAATAGAGGAATTTAATGATATATAAGTGAGATGATTGGATAGGATGGCTGAGTAGCCAGTCACTTTTCCGGCTATGCTGTCAGTTACTAATCGACATCCTATGCAGAGTATAATACAGGATATAATGTACACTTTTACTTGATACTAAACAAATGCTGATGTTCTGTTTCTTTTTTCGACTAATAACCCCAAATTTTATGTATACGTCTTTTTAGAATTCGCAAGAAGTTCCCACCCTTTGCTTTGATAGTCCCATATTTTTTCTATTCTCAAGAGCTTCAGGCAGAAGTTCCGCAAAGCTTTCCAAGAACAATTCCCATTCATCCTTGTTCATTTCCCCGAAAGATATTCCTTCACTATCGTGGTTATGATTATGAACCGGGAAGCTCGTGCTCCGTAATATGCCTCCTGCATTTTGATCAATCACAATGCCACTATTGAGGTCAGCTCTTCTAACATTACTTCCACGTAAAACATTATTGTAGGCTTCTGTTATTTTGCCTCGGCACTCATCATCTTGTACCGGGAGCATCAAGTTGTGGAATTCACTAATCAGCCTTTCATATGAATATTTTGGAATTTTTGGTGGCTTGCCCATCCCGTTTGTGGTTTCCAATAGTTGAGGAATATCGCTGACTTGATTGGGGTCATCGTCACATTCACTGTCAAACTGAAGCTGTTCTATATTTTTGTTATCATAATAAGACATAGAGTCATCATCACTTTTACTGGCACTTAATCCAGCCTTGGCAGTTATACACAGATTTTCTAATACACTTGTACTCTCTTCTCCTCCACGAAATTCTCGAGTCATCATCTCACCTATTTCCGCAAGACAAAATCCAACTGCAGTAGCATGCTTCAAGAAAATGGTGCAAATTACTAGAACCCGGAGAGAGGATTCCCTTATAGAAGGAATTTTTGTCCTCAGAATCTCTGCATCTTTGATTGGATCAAGATTAGATATATACTCAACTTCAGACTCTGAAAATGGTATTGAAGCTTGAGGCCAGTGCAACCATTCAAAATATGGATCGTCAAGTGCCTCTGGTAAGCACAACCCATGATCTATGGGTACCAGCTCAGCTGACCCTACTGCATAGCCTTCTTGCCCGTGCTTGACAAGCAAATTTCCAGAATGCCTATCAAGGTTTAGTATCCTGATATCGAGTATCCCAATTCGATGGACCGAAGAGACCGAGAAGCCAGAAGGTCCCAAGTCCCCTGCATCTGAATCATGAGCAACGAAGCGCTGCAGCGAAGCAATTTTACAAGGTGGAGCTGTTTTCACAGTTTCCGAATTGTTGATATGGAAGGTAACATGAGAGGTTTTCACTAAAGCCGTTGGGGGTACACCTGCAAAACCATCATGGTCGATAAGATAAGCTGCTAGTTCACGAATTCCGGTTTCACCTACCCTAATGGAGAGCTTCAGACCCGGTTGGCCCAGCATTCGACCAGCAAAGCCTTTTGGGTTGTTGAAGGCTAAAGGTTCTTCATCTATTGGCTTTACCACAGCAATGGTAGACCCATTTCGCATGTGTACAAAATAGGCACCCCCTAGACCACTTGACACAGGCTCAATGTCAAAGCCAGATGCCATAGCTATGGCTACCTCAACAACAAGAGCAAGAACCTTTGGGGATCCATGGCCACCTACAATTTCAACCCTCGGATTAGCATCAGAATCTTCCCGGCTACGGGATAGGCATGGCGACGATGAACTTCTGTGGAGATTAGTGAGTTCAAAGGCATGTGTAAAGGAGTGTGATAGATTGCTTTGTGCAAAATCAAGCATGATCTGATCAAAGTTCGAGTAAGATTGGAGTCTGCATTTTGGGGGTCGGACAAATGACTTGAGTTCATGATGTTGTTGGTTAATAGTTACAGCCATCTTGAAAAAGTTCATGCAGGACTCAGAATGGCAGCTTTTAGTGCAAGCTAAGAGAGCAGGCCGGTGGTTTTCCTATTTCTTTTTCTCTAGAGAATGTTCTCCAAGGGTGAGTCGTTTTGTAGGAGATTAGCCTTTACATATCTGCAAATCGAGATTCAAAAAGTAAAATTGTTATTGTCATTCACCTTCTTCATACTCAATAAGTAATATATCATTCTTACCGTTGGCATGTACAAGATGGGTTATGTCAAGTTGTCAACAGCTAAGGTAATGCTGCTAGCTAGTCTCAGATGACCTAACAAATTACAGGTTTAACTNGTCAAGTGCCTCTGGTAAGCACAACCCATGATCTATGGGTACCAGCTCAGCTGACCCTACTGCATAGCCTTCTTGCCCGTGCTTGACAAGCAAATTTCCAGAATGCCTATCAAGGTTTAGTATCCTGATATCGAGTATCCCAATTCGATGGACTGAAGAGACCGAGAAGCCAGAAGGTCCCAAGTCCCCTGCATCTGAATCATGAGCAACGAAGCGCTGCAGCGAAGCAATCTTACAAGGTGGAGCTGTTTTCACAGTTTCCGAATTGTTGATATGGAAGGTAACATGAGAGGTTTTCACTAAAGCCGTTGGGGGTACACCTGCAAAACCATCATGGTCGATAAGATAAGCTGCTAGTTCACGAATTCCGGTTTCACCTACCCTAATGGAGAGCTTCAGACCCGGTTGGCCCAGCATTCGACCAGCAAAGCCTTTTGGGTTGTTGAAGGCTAAAGGTTCTTCATCTATTGGCTTTACCACAGCAATGGTAGACCCATTTCGCATGTGTACAAAATAGGCACCCCCTAGACCACTTGACACAGGCTCAATGTCAAATCCAGATGCCATAGCTATGGCTACCTCAACAACAAGAGCAAGAACCTTTGGGGATCCATGGCCACCTACAATTTCAACCCTCGGATTGACATCAGAATCTTCCCGGGTACGGGATAGGCATGGCGACGATGAACTTCTGTGGAGATTAGTGAGTTCAAAGGCATGTTTAAAGGAGTGTGATAGATTGCTTTGTGCAAAATCAAGCATGATCTGATCAAAGTTCGAGTAAGATTGGAGTCTGCATTTTGGGGGTCGGACAAATGACTTGAGTTCATGATGTTGTTGGTTAATAGTTACAGCCATCTTGAAAAAGTTCATGCAGGATTCAGAATGGCAGCTTTTAGTGCAGGCTAAGAGAGTAGGCCGGTGGTTTTCCTATTTCTTTTTCTCTAGAGAATGTTCTCCAAGGGTGAGTCGTTTTGTAGGAGATTAGCCTTTACATATTTGCAAATCGAGATTCAAAAAGTAAGATTGTTATTGTCATTCACCTTCTTCATACTCAATAAGTAATATATCATTCTTACCGTTGGCATGTACAAGATGGGTTATGTCAACAGCTAAGGTAATGCTGCTAGCTAGTCTCAGATGACCTAACAAATTACAGGTTTAACTTATAGTTATCGAATTGATCTTGTAGCTTATAATTGTAACTGCGCAAGAGAAGAGAAAAATGAGCCATTCGTACCATCATATGATTCCCTCGCTCCTCCGTTTGACAGATTGTCCCAGTTGACTGCAATATGCATTACTGTATCAGATATATGCGTGCATTTGTATATATGTGATGCTATGAAATTAAAAGCAACCATATGTAGCCATGATTACTATCTCAATCTTTGATATTCCTAAGTGTTCATAGCCCATTTTGTCATGCAAGAAAAACAGATATATTTGAATATATGTTTTCTTCCGGCTGTTGGCATTTTTGCAAGACATTTCCTGTGTCTTGTCTTCTTTGATGTTCCTAAGTGAAAAGTCCAATTTGATCATTGTCATGCATATACTACATGTATATATCCCATAAAAGCCTAACAATAACATTTCAAAAAATAAATAAACGCATTATATATTACAAGGAAATGCATGAAGAGTACACAAGATTCAATCAAAACAATCAAGATTTACATGCATATGCATAATGCATCTATCTATCTATCTATCTATATATATATATATGAGATGAGAAATGCAGTACCCTGAACACTGGTGAGGCATTCAGGAAGACGAACTGCAACGGGAGAACGCGAGAGCAAATAAAAGCTTCACCGAAAATGTTTCTAGAGTCTCTCTCTCCTATATAAACAGAATTCCCCTACCCCCTCCCCCTTTTTGATTTTGTCTAAAAATATATAATAATTTCTTTTCTTTATACCAGCCTCAGGGGACATACTGCCTCCGATCTCTTGACTAGTTTCTATTTTTGAATTTCGATAATTTATCCTAATTTAGCTAGATTTTTACCACTGTCTTGATATGATCCGGTAATTGTGGTGTGCAAGTGACCTTTATTCTCTTGACCACTTCACTCAATTTGGGTCATGCCTTAGAGGAGGAATGCTGACATTCAGCTGAGCAGATATATAAAATTTTAGTACGTGATTTGCAAGAGAGTCATGCTTGAATATGAAACAAATAAGCATCTTAAACCAGGCATTAACAAATTCACTAATCCATTACGTTTCACAAATTCGGAAGGATCGTGCTTTATTTCTCTGGATTAAGTCACTAATACGCATATAGTTTTAGAAGTTGCACAACTCTCTGCTAATACAAGTTAAGGAAAAGAAAGACAATAACATATCCGTCGACCTGCAGGATAGCTTCCTCATTATTAACCGACATACATATCATGCATCCATTCTAGCAGCTTACGGTCTATACGACTAGAATGGTTTTAGTTTCAGGTACTCCATTAAGCTTGTTCGCAAGTGGAAGCTTGTCCTGCCCAACTGAGATTTTCTGTTTCTCTGAAACTAAACGAAGCTGTCGAGTCACTTGTGATTCAACTTATTCAGGGAGAGGATATGATCGTCCACTTCCACAAACAAGATCTTTAATTGATAGCTTTAGTGAGTTCTTTATCTTTTAACAGGCACTCCAGTGTCACATGTACACCTGGAAGTCGGAAATGCAATTGATATTACATTGCTAGCTAGTGACATGATCAGTAAAAACAGGGAAGTTTTGCATAACTTGAACAGTCACAGTGAATGAACTAAATAGAGGGATCTGAAGATTCTAAAATTATTTGTATTTCAGTTCTCAACATGGCGCGTAAAAACCGGAAAAAAGAGAGGAATTCAGACATTAATCCTTCACAAAGTACAGGATGCAGCAAACATATACTTACAGAATCTCAAATAATGCCTTGGATTAGTAGGATCATTGGCCGTTTTGTGTATTCTTCTTTCATTGCCAAAAAATCCTAAAAGAAATCCCAAAAAGAATGGGGAGGATTTAAAATACGTATTCATAAACATGATCAAACTAGATTACAAGCATGATGTTCTGGTCAGCTCGCTGAAGAGGCAAGCAGCTACACATGCATTTCATTCACATCAACATGGATATTATATAATCATTAGAAATATAATAAAAAGCAGTGTCACATGCACTAAAAATGGAATATGGAACATTATCACAAGACGATAACTTGCATGAACTCAACACGAGGCACATCCATGGGTCTTATTTTAGAGACATATGTAGGCCATATAACAGTCAAGCCATATGTGACTGAATACCCATATAGGAAACTACTATGACAATATGACTCTGACTCCATTTTCTCACATGTGAATATGTGATGCATAGATTGTTTATTTATTTATTCATATATTAATATATGCATAACCCAGTACTAATATTGTATATTTTAAAAAGTGTTGATTAAACCATACTCCGTATTAAATTACTCTCATCTATTTTCTGTCTACCTGGTGACAACCTACTTAGAGTCCTAGATATTGATGCCGACTAACTTACCAAACCCACTTACTCCTTTTTATTTATTTATAGGATATAATTCTTTCTTCTAGAAAATAAAATATTATGAGAAATCGTGCCTCGCACATGCTATAAGCTATAGGAGAATAAGCTTTTATTGTGAAAACCTTCACAAAATTCTGCAGAATTTTTTATTATGAAAACCGTGAAAATCTTCACAAAATTCTGCAAAATCATAACGAAAAAAAAAGAGGAATATCATCCTCTTGGTCACAGGTTCGAATCCCACAGGAAGAGAATTTGTGATTATGCCATCTGAGTCAGAGCCTCGCGCACTTGTGCGGTTTACCTAGTTTACGTGGTTTGCAGGCTATTGCGTGAGTCCGTGGGTTTACCCAGTGCGCACCCAAAGGGTAGCGGCTGCGGGTTCTCACAGTAAAAAAAATAAATAAAAATAGATGGTGCAGAACTATAATTTTATTTGCAGAACTGTAATAAAATATTTATTTAAATATTAATTTATTTAAAGAACCTCAAATAATTTTAATTTTATTTTAAAATTTTTATAGGTTTTTATGATAAAATGTTTTCACTAAAATGTTATCATATAGGAATATATAAATAATAAAATAAATATAAACTCGATTAGGCTGGCGAGCCTTACAAGCTAAGTAATTTGAAGCTTAGGCTCGGCTCGGCTCGGTAAAGTATTCAAATAGCTAGAGTTCGAACTCAGCTCGATTATTATCGAACCAAATTTAAATATTTTACGAGCCGAACCTGAATTACTCACTCGCGAACAGTTTCAATCATTTACCCTCCTAGTTTGAACTCTGGTAAAAATATTAGCGGAGTTGAAGTCACGCAACATCATAACTTATATTTTGAATTTATGTTCAAATCTATATCTAACATTTATTATTGTATCCAATATCCATATATGTTATCTCTACTGAACGACCTAACTAATCATACGTAATTTCTTTAATTGCAAGTAAACTGGTTGATCACTCTTCAAATCCTATAAATACTCAATACAGGACAAATGTAATCATAGTACACAATCATTCGCCTGATTAGACTTTTATAAAAGGGAGGTAATCCAGAGCAGTCGTTTGCTCGTTAAGGAAATTGCAGCATACGGCTCCGTAGCCGTTGGATTGGTTAATGGATGGCCTGGATTTTAAACAAAAAAAAGGAATGAGCAGCTGTTATTAACAGCACCGGTACCGCTCGGTGTAACCAAAACACAATAACAGAATACATATGATACATACAAAAAGCCGTACAACCCTACTAAAACTACAAAGAGGTAGCAGAGTCCAATATGCCATTACTTTAAAAATCTGAGAACCCAAATGGGATTGCAAAGTAGACCCCAGACAGCAAATACCACCAATCCCAACAATATAATCATTGTATACGATGTTAGAAACACTATACATATATGTATATAGAAACCCCATTTCTGTTTCAATTAAAAACTGTATGTATCTGTATATATATTCCAAATGTTTAAAGTTAATGAAAACGATGATAGTAAGCACAGATCTAAAGAAAGCTTAGATGGAAATTTACAGTGCGTATGTATAGATGTGTGTATATAATGAGATTATTATTCTGCTGTTAAACGATGTGTTTTGGCTTAGACCGAGCCGCTGTTAATAACAGCGGCCCGTGTCTCGTCAACATTTTTTTTTTAAATTCAGGCCATCCATTAACCAATCCAACGGCTACGGAGCCGTATGCTGCATTTTCCTTAACGAGCAGGATCAGCTCCCTTTATAAAAAAGCAACGTTTCCTACAACTTAAAGGAACATTCTGATCATTACCTTATCGGTTGAAAAATAAGAGATGCGGCCCCATTGGCTATGATCTTCTGTTCGAAAAAAATCACGCAAGAGTAATAAAATATCATAATATAAACCCCAAAGATAAATATGTGACAAAGTAGCAGCTGTTTTAAGTAAACAATTAGAGTATAAAGACATCAGAGAATGGCTCTACTTCATTCTCTATAAAGAATTTAGCGAAAGAACTTGAGTTCACTAATACATCCTTCTCCAGATCGAAATTTTTCTTGGCAATAGAGAGTTTTTTAGCCAGTGTAGCTTCATAATCCACATGCCGCAGAGGATATAATAAATGTTGTGCCTTCTAAATAAAGATGATGATATGCATATATTACTACTAAAATAATTGGCAGATTATATATAGTAGGTTGGGGATCATTATAACGAAACACCTTTACATGACATATAAGTGTGAAAAAGCGATTTATTACAAATATGATACACTTAAACTAATACAATAATCAGAATCTGAAGAAGATTTCACATTATGCCTGATACTATTCCTTATTGTATCACGAATGCAGTTGCAACTAACAGGAGAGTGCTTATATAAAACATTTTACAATGTTCTATAAATATGGCTCGACAATAGTTCGATATGCTTGAGCTCGGCTCGAAAACTCGAATCAATTCTACTAAATTTGACAAAAGCACGAATTTGATAAGTTCGGTTCTAGTTCGACTCAATTAAATATATAAAAAATATATATATATTTAATATATATCTAGATCTTTTATAGTTAAGATTGGTTAACCATAGGAAAAATAATAATCGTTAGATTTTTTTTTGAGAAGTATTAATTCAATAATAAAAAGCTATACGGCATCTACAAAAATAGTCGCGTCGAACAAACATAAAACAAAAACAATAATTGATTAATCCATTCTTTTTGGAGATACAATCACGCCATTTGGTTAATTTTATATAACAACTGTTAAATCTTTGGTTAATTTTAGAGGGAACAATGACCGTTCAGATCTTGTTTATAAATATATAAGAACCGTAGATCTTTGGTTAACTATAATAAGAATAATAATTGTAAGATTTTATGAAAGTAAATAGATCAGAACCATTGGATCTACTATTAAGAAATATTTTAAATTTTAAATATACTATTAGAGGTTCAAAGTTCGAATCATGTCAATAATATATTAAAATTAAATAAACATTTATGTTATAATGTCATTATTCTTTTATCTATATTAATTTTTTTATAAAATTTTATTAAAATTAAAATATTATAATTTTAGCAAATCTAAAAATATTTGATGACAAAAAAAACTTTAATATTTTTAATATTAATAGATACACACATATATACATATAATAAGTTCTTATTTGAACCTTAACCTATATATATATATATATATATATATATATATATATATATATATATATATATATATATANAAATAATTGGCAGATTATATATAGTAGGTTGGGGATCATTATAACGAAACACCTTTACATAACATATAAGTGTGAAAAAGCGATTTATTACAAATATGATACACTTAAACTAATACAATAATCAGAATCTGAAGAAGATTTCACATTATGCCTGATACTATTCCTT
>QRFB01001318.1:27891-47555 GCA_008931105.1 Oenanthe javanica
ATATATATATATATATATATATATATATATATATATATATATATATATATATATATATATATATATATATATATATATATATATATATATAATAGAATTCTACTCATTATAGCTAAATTTTACGAGTCTAAACAATACACATATATCTTGTACATTTTTTTTTGACTAATTTGGCTTATAGCCTTACAAACGAGTATCTGTTTTAAAGAAATTCTCGGGGTGAGTCAGGGTCGAATCCATGATATAAGCTCTCAACCACTTGAGCTATCCAACCGTGCTCATATCTTGTACTTATTATACCTAACTTTTAATTATTATTAAATTAACTATTCTAATTAACTTATTATCACAAAACTCTTTAACAAATATATATAATTAAAAGAAATATTATATGTATTAACATAAGTTCTCATTTCTACAAAATTTTATTATGACATATTTTCATATCAAATACCAATATATATATATATATACATGTAAATATTAGTCAATCCGTGTATCGCACAAGTTATAAACTTATATTATTAAAATTGAAATATTAAAAATTTGGTAATCGGTCATCGGTCAGTATTTAGGCCGGATTAATAGATTGATAGTGGACTTAATTTTTAAACATTATAAGTCTTCTAATTAAAATACTAATCTAAACAATAACTTTATCCACTTTAAATATAAACACAAGTAAAATATATTAAAAACTTATAGGAATACATTATACAAGATATTAAATAAAATTATCATCATCATTATAAAATTAAAAATAATTTTAAATCATGAAAATTAAATATTAAAACCAAAATAATAAAATATTATGAGAAATCCGTGCCTCACACATGCTATAAACTAGTATAAAAGAATAAGCTAACCTTCAAATGAAAACTTTTTATCGTGAAAACTTTCACAAAAATTATTCAGAATCATAATAATTAAAAAATAAAAATAAATGGTGCAGTGCCATAATTTTAAATATTACTTTATTTGCAAAACCTCCAATAATTTTAATTTTATTTTAAAATTTTTAATTGTAGGTTTTTATGGTAAAGAGTTTTCCCCATATATAATGTTAATATATATTAATATAAAAATAATAAAATAAATATAAGCTTGATTAGGCTCGCCAGCCTTACAAACTAAGTAATTTGAAGCTTGAGATCGGCTCGGTAAAGTATTCGAATAGCTTAAGTTTGAACTCAACTCGATTATTGTCGAACCGAATTTAAATATTTTACAAGTCAAACCTGAATTACTCACTCGCGAACAACCTAACTAATATCCATATATTTTATTTCTAACTTATTTTACATTCAAATTTATATCTAACATTTATTATCGTATCTAATATCCATATATGTTATCTCTCCTGAACGACCTAACTAATCAATCATACGTAATTTCTTTAATTGCATATTTGACTTCTGCGGTGCGCGCAGTAAGTTCGTTGATCACTCCTCAGATCCTATAAATACTCAAAACTTGAGTAATGCCCCTCATGTGTTCTTTATATTTTATTTCTGAAAATGCTAAGCATGAGAATTTTTGTTAGGCAAACACCTTCCTGGACTCATCGATGTCAATTCTGACAAACTCATTAGCTGCCTTTTTACCTTGTTTCTTCACTGCATTGTGATTCACCACGAGATCCACTGTCGTGTATGTGGTGAAGTAAATGTAGGTTATTTTAGCCTTGTTTACCATTTTATGCGAGTTCACATGGAGATGACTAGACGGATAGACGTATTTCGAATTGGTGCTATATTGCGAGAAATTCCTTTATGTGAACGCTCATTGATTGACATGCAACGTGCTGCAATGTTATTATCTCAGATCATATTACGATACAGAGATATAATGTCACATTCCGTTCCTGCCTCCCTTCCTGTGCAATCATTGAATGTTCATTTGACTATTGATGAAAACGCATATCACAAATGGTAAATGGATTATAGTTGAATAAGAGTGAATTGCAAAATGGTGATCAAACTACACATAGTTTAGCATTTTGATGAAAATTTCAAATTCACAATTTGATGACCAAACTTACATTTCATTTTTCAAAGACGTGGAATATAATTAATATAAAATACGGAAAATTTTAATACATTTCATTATTCATATAAATTTTTTACATTTTAATACCGCACATTATCACAAAGTATCCGGACCGGTAAATCGGACCGGATCGGGTCCTTTGGTCCAAGACTCGACAGGACCGCTTGAAACCGGGTCGATACTCGGTCTCAAAATTTTAAGAAATTATGTATTCACTCTGGTCCGGTCCAAGACGATAAAAAAATCAGTTGGGACCGGATTCGACCTGTACTTTTTATATATAATATTATAACAAAATTGTTATGTGTTAAAAATTTTTTAATGATAAAGGAAAGTTATATTTATTGTAACCACTCTTTATCTACAAAATCCAATATAAATTAATCATGAAACATGATAATTAATTCATTTTCATTTAATACTCTAACATAAGAGATATAATTTAAAATTTAAGTTTATATTAATTAATGAAAATGAACAAAAAATTATATAATAAATATAAGAAAATATTTTATAACCTATATAACAACACAAGAAGCATCAATATGAATTCAATGTTATTTTATATTTTTATTAAACATTAATTTCTATGTTAAATTAAAATAAAAGTAGAGTGTAAATATAAATCTAAAATTACAAATATTATGTGAATAACTAAATCAATGACGAGAAAAAGAATCTAAAGTTCAGTGTGTACAGATTATTAAAATCTAATACTTATTATATGAATAATTTATGTATAAGTTTAATAAAATATAAAACCGGTTTATACCATCCCGTCCGAATTTTATCGGTCCGGTACCAAGACCGGAATTAAACTGTCCAGTCTTGGTTCCACATCTTATAAAAATATGAGTCTTCATTCCGGTCTCAGTTGATCCGGTTTTAACCATTTGTGCAGCCCTAATCACAAGACAATAACTTGCATGAACCCGCTAATCCATTACGTTTCACAAACTCGGAAGGATCGTGCTTTATTTCCCTTGTTTAAGTCACTAAAACGCATATAGTTTTAGAAGTTGCATAACACTCTGCTAATACAAGTGAAGGAAAAGAATAACATATATATCCATCAACCTGCAGCATAGCTTCCTCATTATTAACCGATCGACATACATATCATGCATCCATTCTCGCAGCTTACGGTCTATACGACTGGAATGGTTTTAGTTTCAGGTACTCCATTAAGCTTGTTTGCAAGTGGAAGCTTGTCCTGCCCAACTGCGATTTGCTGTTTCTCTGAAACTAAACGAAGCTGTTGAGTCACTTGTGATTCAACTTATTTGGAGAGAGGATATGATCGTCCACTTCCACAAACAAGATCTTTAATTGATAGCTTTAGTGAGTTCTTTATCTTTTAACAGGGACTCCAGTGTCACATGTATACCTGGAAGTCGAAAATGCAATTAGTATTACATTGCTAGTGACATGATCAATAAAAACAGGGAAGTTTTGCATAACTTGAACTGTCACAATGAATGAACTAAATAGAGATTAGCCAAGGATCTGAAGATTCTAAAATTATTTGTATTTCTGTTCTCAACATGGCGCGTAAAGAAAAGAAAAAAGAGGGGAATTCAGACATTAATCCTTCACAAAGTACAGGATGTAGCAAACATATACTTACAGAATCTCCAATGATGCCTTGGATTAGTAGGATCATTGATAGTCTCCTCTACGTACAGCAGGCCGTTTTGTGTATTCTTCTTTCATTGCCTACAAATCCTAAAAGAAATCCCATAAAATATGGGGAGGATTTAAAATACGTATTCATAAACATGATCAAACTCAGTTGCGGATCCAAGAATTTATTTCAGTGGGTTCATTATATAATAATAAAAAAAATACAATAATAATAAAAAAAGTACAATCTTAATATAAATAAGAAATGTTTTACATTCTAAATTTGCTCCCTACGAGTTTTCATCTTTTGAAAATGATTTACTACAGCTTCATTCGTAACATTGGCGAGCTTTTCTTTTTCTATAGCCGAAAATAAGACAATCACTTAAGAATTCATCACCAATTCGATTGCGCAAATCCGACTTCACTAGCTTCATTATAGAAAAATACCTCTCCACTGTTGCGGTTGCAACCGGCAAAACCAATGCAAGTTTTAGCAATCGATAGACTAAAGGATAAGAGAGATGTTTTTTGGTTTGCACCATCACTCTAACAAGATCTCCAATGCCATTCAAATGTGCAAATCTTTCATCGTCTTTCACATTATCAATATAGATGATAAGTTCATGCTCAAGAGCCATCCTCTCCGTAGAACCAAAATCATCGGGATATAATTCAGCTAGCCTCATCAACTGTAACGGGTCAAATGCACCAAACGAATCACATGGATCCAAAGAAGCCATACAGATGAGCAATTAGAGTTGACCTCATTAAAACGATCATTAAGCTCTGCAATTTGCATATCCACAACAACATTAAAACATTCAAAAGAATAATAATGCTCATATGTGATTCCGGTTCTTTGTCATCGATTTTTTGGATTAATATAAGGCTCCATCATGTCCAACTTTTCAATGCCATGTTTATCACAAAATGAAAAAATCTTCTTCAAAAGGGGATCCCATCCATCAAACCTAAACTTCTGCAATTGTCGCTTAGTTGATTTCACCATTGACATGGCATTCAAGATATCTTGATCTTTTCTTTGTAGAGCTTTTGTCAGAGATTTAGTGAGCCCAAATAAGTGCAACATCAAGTTCAAATAGAAAACAAAATTAAAAGATGTGAAATATATTTGAAGACTATTTGCTTGACATTGTTGCAAATCCTTTTTACCCTCCTTTTCAACAAAGCTAAGAACATCCATAATAGTTGGATACAAATCAACTAAACGCTTTGTAATGGGAACTTCAACGTGTATCTCCGGCTCTAATTAGAGAAAGCTCTTTATTCAACCCACTTCCAGTTTCAATTTCACCATGACCTATCTCTTTTAATAACCTCTCTTTTTGTCTATCTCGAATCATATCTGTTCGTTTGCAAGAACCACCAACCACATTTATCAAGACCGCTATCATGTCAAAGAAATCTTCAACAACAAAGTGTTTTTTTGCAATTGCCACAACAAATAACTGAAGCTGGTGAGCAAAACAATGTACATAATATGTTGAGCTGTTTTCTCTCATGATTAGAGCTTTTAACCCATTAAATTCACCACGCATATTGCTTGCACCATCATAACCCTGCCCTCTAATCTGTTTCAAACTCAAACCATATTCAGTAAATAAGCAATCAATAGCAGATTTCAGAGTTAAAAAAGATGTCCCCTTTACATGAACAAGACCAACAAACCTCTCCTTAACCATTCTACGTGCATCATCAACATATCTCAAAACAACAGCCATTTGTTCCTTTTTATATACATCACTAGACTCATCAATTAACAAAGCAAACACGTCATCACCAATTTCAGCAAGAATAGATTTGAGTATTTCTTGTGCAAAGCAATGATAAATATCTTTCTGGATGCTAGGAGGCACCATTTGACTGTTATCTGGGGTATTTTTTAATGTAACCTTACGGACACTTTCATTTTGATTTTGAGTGTATCTTATCATTTCCAAAAATTGTCCTCTATGAAGAGAGTTTTCTGACTCGTCATGACCACGGAATGGTAATGAACCATTCAACAAATATCTAGAAACATCGATTGAAGCATTCAATCGAATTCGATACTCATTCTTTGTAATATCACTTTGCTTTTGTATTGCAATTGCAATAGATTGGTCTTGCCTCATTAGATCATCACATTTTTTAACTGCGTTATTATGTGAACTACTAACATCACCAACATGAATTCTAAGTCTTTCCATTTTATTCCAACTACAAAAACCTTCCACCATAAATGCATCACCCCTTCCTTGTCTTCCAACGTGATCACTAAATAAGTAACAACACAAACAAAAGATTTTATCGGCTTTTACACTATACTCCAACCAACCACCATATTGATCAAACCATGTAGTGGTCAAGCGTCTTTGTTTACCCCTTATCATTGTTATAGAAATTCATGACCACATGGTTGACAAGGTCCTCTCATCAAGTATGTCCGCCTTATTTCATCTCTTTGATTAGGATGATAATCTGAATTTTTCTTCATTTCACATGGATCCGAAGGAAGTTCTTTCAAATCAATTAATTTAGGCATTGAAGGTGTAGAACTAGATTGAAAAACATTTATTCTCGATGGTTGTTCAACCGATGGTTCCGAGGCTGGAGGTTCAGGTGGTTGAGAAACATTTATTCTTGAGAAATATCTTTTCATTTTGTATCTGTTAATTGTAAACAATAATAACAATAATTAATTAACCATTGACTAAGAAACTAAGTAAATAACTACCATTGTCCATTTACCGATTTACATAAACAATTTGTATAACCTAAATTCATATAAATTATCCCAAATTCATAAGCAATTTACTCTAAAGTAACAAATTAACCACTGACAAAATATACTAATACTACCAAATTCATGACCATGTAATTTACTAATAAAATACATAATACCAAATTGAATAAAGTAACTAACCGGTAGTAGAAGCCTGAAGGCAAGTTGTAAGCAGGCAAGCAACTAACAGGCAATAACGGAGTGCGATTGTGCCGTTGTGCGAAGGTAGGAGATTGAGAGAGCGAGATGCAGCAACACAGTAGAGAGAACGAGTAGAGACAACGAGTGTTTTTCAATTTGGGGCAAGAAGTAATGGGTCGTGTTTTAATTTTATTTTGGGCTTGAACTTTAATTTGGGCTATAGTTATAGTGTATTGTACTAGTGGGTTCCTAAAGTGAGTGGGTTCCCCCGTATATTTGAGTGTGTTACTTTTAATGTAAGTATAATATATGTTAATTTAAAGGCAGCTTTAGTGGGGTCCTCTCCACCCCTGAAGTTACTTGTGTATCCGCCCCTGATCAAACTAGATTACAAGCATATATGATGTTCTGGTCAGCTCGCTGAAGAGGCAAGCAGCTACACATGCATAATCGAATTGATCGATTTCATTGATATCAACATGAATATTATATAATCATTAGAAATATAATAAAAAGCAGTGACACATGCACTAAAAATGGAATATCGAACATTATCACAGGACAAAACTTACATGAACTCAACAGAAGGCACATCCATGGGTCTTATTTTAGAGACATGTGTAGGCCATATAACAGTCAAGCTATATGTGACTGAATACACATGTAGGAAACTACTATGACAATATGACTCCGACTCCATTTTCTCACATGTGATGCATACTCAATACACATATAGGAAATTACTATGACAATATGACTCTGACTCCATTTTCTCACATGTGATGCATAGATTGATTATTTATTTATTCATATATTAACATATGCATAACTTATTTGTACTAATATTGCATATTTTAAAAAGTGTTGATTAAACCATATTAAATTTCTCTCATCTATTTTCTGTCCGCGTGGATACAACCTACTTGTTAGAGTCCTATATATTGATGCCGACTAACTTACGAAACCCACTTACTCCTATTTTTTATTGGACATAATTCTTTCTTCTAGAAAATAAAATATTATGAGAAATCTGTGCCTCGCATATGGTATAAGCTAGTATAGGAGAATAAGCTAACTTTTAAATCAAAAACTTTTTATTGTGAAAACCTTCACAAAATTCTGCATAATCATAACAAAAAATAAAAATAAATGGTGCAAAACCATAATTTTATTTGCAGAACCGTAATACAATATTTATTTAAATATTAATTTATTTGCAGAACCTCAAATAATTTTAATTTTATTTTAAAACTTTTGTAGGTTTTTATGGTAAAAAGTTTTCACTAAAATGTTACCATATACGAATACTTACCCCACAAGAAATTTTGCTACCTTAGGATCGTTATATTTACGGCCGCCACTCAACGAGGCTTTAGTCGCCGGCTCCCCTATCATCAGGTCACCAAATTCCTTGACCTTCCGTTTAGGCATGCGTCAGCCTTACAAGCTAAGTAATTTGAAGTTTGAACTCGGCTCGGTAAAGTATTCAAATAGATCGAGTTTTGTCAAACTGAATTTGAATATTTTACAAGCTGAACCTGAATTACTCACTCGCGAACGGTTTCAATCGTTTACACCTCCCTCTAATTTGAATTGTGGTAAAAATATCAGCTGAGTTGAAGTCACGCAACGTCATAACTTATTAGAATTTATGTTCAGATCTACATCTAACATTTATTATCATATCCGGTATTCGTATATGTTATCTCTACTGAACGACCAAACTAGTCGTACGTAATTTCTTTAATTGCATATTTGACTTGGGCGATGCAGTAAGCTCTTTGATCACTCCTCAGATCCTATAAATACTCAAGACTTGAGTTATGTCCCTCATATGTTTCTTCATATTTTATTTGTGAAAATGGTAAGCATGAGAATTTTTGTTAGGCAAACACCTTCCTAGACTCCTCGATGTCCATTCTGCAACAAACTCATCAGCTGCCTTTTTACCTTGTTTTTCACTCCATTATGATTCACCTGGAGATGCACTGTCGTGTATGTGGTGAAGTAAATGTAGGTTATTTTAGCCTTGTTTACCATTTTATGCGAGTTCACATGGAGATGACTATTACTAGACGGATGGACGTATTTCGAATTGCTACTATATTGCGAGAAATTCCTTTATGTGAACGCTCATTGATTGACATGCAACGTGCTGCAATGTTATTATCTCATATCGTATTGCGATACAGAGATATCATGTCACATGCCGTTCCTGCCTCCCTTCCTGCATGTGCAATCATTGAATGTTCATTTCTCGATTCCAAGTGGAACTTATTCTGTGCCGGTACAGATTGTTCAGAATATAGTTGGTACGAGACAGAATCACTCACCAGTGACATCACAGTCATCGCAAGAAATACTCAATCAGTACAAAATTGCACTCCGCTCGTCAACCAGTAATGATCCTACTGAAGAAATAATCCATTTGGAAGATAGTGACGATGATGAAATAGACTTGGATTAAGAGTCTTAAATTGTAATTGCACACCAAGTTTGATGTGTGTAACGGATTCTTAATAAAGATTATAAAAATGAATTAAACCAGTACGCTTGGTGTGTGCCATAACTATGAATAAAACTAGAAAAGTATTATATGAATCTGTTATGTATGATGAAAACGCATATCACATATGGTAAAAGGAATTATAGTTGAATAAGAGTGAATTGCAAAGTGGTGATCAAACTATACATACTATAGCATTTTGGTTAAAATTTCAAATTCACAATCTGATGACCAGACTTCCGTTTCATTTTTTAAAGAAGTGGAATATAATTAATATAAAATACGGAACATTTTAATACATTTCATTATTCATATAAATAATTTACATTTTAATACAAAACATTATCATAAAGTAGGATTGCACACAATTCCGAATGGGGTCCTTTGGTCCAAGACTCGACCAGACCACTTGAAATCGGATCGGTACTCAGTCTCAAAATTTTAAAAAAATCTGTATTCACTCTCTGGCCCGGTCGAAGAGCATAAAAAACCCAGTTGTGACCGGATTGAACCTGTACTTTTTATATATAATATTATAACAAAATTGTTATGTATTAAAAAATTATTAATGATAAAGGAAAGCTATATTTATTGTAACCATGTTTTATCTACAAAATCCAATATAAATAAATCGTGAAACATGATAATTTACTCATTTTCATTTAATACTCTAACATAAGAGATATAATTTACAATTTAAGTTTATATTAATGAATTAAAATGAACAAAAAATTATATAATAAATAAAAGAAAATATTTGATCACCTATAACAACACAAGAAGCATCGATACGAATTCAAAGTTATTTTATATTTTTATTAAACATTTCTAAATGCTAAATTAAAATAAAAGTAGAGTGTAAATATAAATTTAAATTACAAATTTTATTTGAATAACTAAATCAATGATGAGAAAAAGAATCTAAACTTTAGTGTGTATAGATTATTAAACTCTAATACTTATTATATGAATAATTTATATATAAGTTTAATAAAATATAAAACCGGTTTATACGGCCCGGTCCGAGTTTTATCGGTCCGATACCAAGATCGAAATTAAAGGGTCCACTCTTCAGTCCACATTTTATAAAAATATCAGTCTTCATTCCGGTCTGAGTTGGTCCGATTTTAACCATTTGTGCAGCCTTAATCACAAGACAATAACTTGCATGAACCGGCTAATCCTACAATTAGGGTGGTTCATGAACAGAGCCGAGCCAAGCTTTGTCTTAAACGAGCCGAGCTTAACTTTTTTTTTTCTCACGAACCAAGCCGAGCCTTCTTATCCCACTAAATGTACCCGAACTCATTAACGAATCGAGCCGCACGAGCTCTTATTGAACAGAGCCGAGCCGTGCTGTGCTTGAGCCCTTAATTAAGCTCCTCGCGAACAATTAAGTTTTACATGGAAAAAAAAGTTCAAACCCACTTGACCCAACTAATTATCAATTTTTGACTTAATTCAATATTAAATTTAAATCTATTATCCCAAATGATTCACATATTAAATATTTGAATAGTAATTTTAAACTTAAAATGCTAGAAATATTATAAAAATATTCAGAATATATTCTATTTTTTCGAGTTTTAACAAACCGAGCCGAACATACTAAAAGCTCAGCTCGAGCTCATTTTCTTAACGAACACATTTTTGTGTTCGAGTTCGAGCTCGAATTCTTAACGAGCCGATCTCGAGCTTGTTCGCGAACAGCGAACAGCCCTACCTACAATCCATATGCTCTACAATCCTTATTCCAAGTGCCTCTCCTTTTTTCCAGTATGAAATACATTTTATCCAATCTGCTTTTACAAGTTGGCTTTAGAATGTTCTCAATTTTTTAATTAGTTGGATTTGAAAGAGAGTCATGCTTGAATATGAAACAAATGAGCATCTTAAACCAGGCATTAACAAATTCACTAATCCATTACGTTTCACAAACTCGGAAGGATCGTGCTTTATTTCTCTGGTTTAAGTCACTAATACGTATATAGTTTTAGAAGTTGCATAACACTCTGCTAATACAAGTTAAGGAAAAAAATAACATATCCATCAACCTGCAGCATAGCTTCTTCATTATTAACTGCCATACAAATCATGCATCCATTCTAGCAGCTTACGGTCTATACGACTGGAATGGTTTTAGTTTCAGGTACTCCATTAAGCTTGTGTGCGAGTGGAAGCTTGTCCTGCCCAACTGCGATTTGCTGTTTCTCTGAAACTAAACGAAGCTGTCGAGCCACTTGTGATTCAACTTATTCAGAGAGAGGATATGATTGTCCACACTTCCACAAACAAGATCTTTAATTGATAGCTTTAGTGAGTTCTTTATCTTTTAACAGGGTCTCCAGTGTCACATGTACACCTGGAAGTCGAAAATGCAATCAGTATTACATTGCTAGTGACATGATCAGTAAAAACAGGGAAGTTTTGCATAACTTGAACAGTCACAGTGAATGAACAAAATAGAGATTAGCCAAGGATCTGAAGATTCTAAAATTATTTGTATTTCAGTTCTCAACATGGCGCTTAAAAAACGGAAAAGAGAGAGGAATTCAAACATTAATCCTTCACAAAGTACAGGATGTAGCAAACACATACTTGCAGAATCTCCAATAATGCCTTGGATTAGCAGGATCATTGATAGTCTCCTCTATGCATAGCAGGCCATTTTGTGTGTTCTTCTTTCATTGCCAACAAATCCTAAAAGAAATTCCATAAAAAACGGGTTAAATCTCAAAGTGCACACTGAAGTGAGAGGCTGGTATCAGATTAGTTACTCTAGTTATTGGCATCTCATTTGTACCATTATAGTTGACAGTAATGACAAAGACGTTAGTTTGACTGTGTTGACCTAACAAAAACTGATGTGGGTAACAGGTGTTGTATTACGTGGATTATAACCGCTATAATATTATTTGACGTGGAGGAAGACAACGGCTATGTGTTCTGTATGTATGTATATATATATATATATATATATATATATATATATATGTTAGTATGCATATATGTAAACTAGGGTTCTTACATAAAAAGTTTTGGGTCTCCAAAATTAGTGTATATTAACTCAATTCTTGCTAGAGATTTCATATATACACCATGTCATCTGAAAGCCCCATGGCTAAAACAGCTAGTAGTTCGTCTCTTGAGTCGGTGAAGAATTCGGAATATCAAAATTGCTTTTGTGGGAGAAGAGCTAGAATTTATACATCATGGACACTAAAAAATCCAGGAAGAAGATTCTACACATTTTCCACACCTAAGGTAATGTTGTAGCATTTGAATGAAGTTGTTTTTTACTTGATTTGTTGATATTTAAAATTTTTTGTGGTTTGTAGGAGGCAAATGGATGCCACTTTTTTCAGTGGTTTGATGAATGTTTTAGTGGAAGAGCTTTGGATGTAATCACTCATTTAAATCACAGAAGACTTTATCTAGAGGAAAAATTGAAGCTTGTTGAAGAAAATCTTGCTGAGAAGGCTGAGAAAAGAGAGGATTAAAGGCTGATATGAAGGATCTACTTGAAAAAAATGGCCTTGGAAGCTGAGAAAAATATGATTCAAAGACAATTAAAGCTTACTGTGTTTGTTGCTGTTGTAGGATTTATGATATTTTTTTTTGTTTTTAAGTAATGGTTGCAGTTGGTAGATAGATGCAGTGAATGCAAATTTTGTGATGGTAGGAGTTGGTTGGTATGTATTGAACGAAGTCTGTTAAACCCATATATATATATATATATATATATATATATATATATATATATGTTTCAGTTGTGGCAAAAAAATTGCAGTAAATACATGTATAAAGTCTTAAACAAGCAAGCATAACATATAAAAGCTGAGAAGATTATGTGGAAACAGAAATTTAAAGAAGTCATAGATTAATAAAAAAGTTGCATACATTAAATCTTAAACAAGCTTAAAAAAGAAATCTTAAACAAGCTTAAAAAACATAGTCTTAAACTTAAATTGTTCAATCATCAATATCAACTGGATCATCCCGAGTGTTCTTAAACTTGAACATGTTTTTCATTCTAAGCTGTGTTGCCCTCCTTGGAAATCCAAAGCTAGTAGTTTGAGTAGAAGTTTTGGGCTTTTTTTTGCTTCCACTTTCTTGGTTTGGTTTTGCAATAGGTGCTTGAAGGGGTAGACTTGTTGCTGATGGTGTTCCTGTTAGATGGCTAATTTCTAATAGGCCTGGTGTGGGCATGAACAGAGCCTGACCTAGTGGACCTCTCAGCTTTTCTTCAAAAGAAATTGGATCCTTCCTTGTCTCTTCTTCTGTTTCTTCTAATAACACAGACCATCTTCTTCTTGGAACCCTTTGCATAAATGCTAAAGTGTCTGTCTCTGGTTCATTTAGTCTTTCTTCATTTCTGTAACTTTCTCTCTTGAATGGGATTTCTCTCCTTATGATTGCTCTGCTTCTGGAGTGTGCATAAGTTTTTTTACCTTGCCCTTTGGTAGTGAAGGACCTGTTTGTGAAGCTTGGATAGGGGGCCTTTCACTTATGACTATGCCTTTCTGAGGCCTTCTTCTAACTGTTAGTTTTTGTCACTTGACCTCCCTTGCATACTTCTTCCGAGTCTCCTTAGATTTTTCTTGTTGAGGCACCTTAGATTGCTCAGCATGTGGCTGTGTTCCCCTTGGATGGTTGAGGGTTTTGAATAGGTTCTTGAGTGTCTTTTTTCTTAGTGGGGCATTTTGAAACTCTATGTCCTGGTTGTCTGCAATTGCTGCAGTACTGCATTACTCTTTTATTGCTAAATATTTCAAGAAGTACACCTTTAGCAGCCTGTGATTGACTCCTACAACCACCTTCCCATTCTCTCTCCTTCTCAACTTTTTTGTTCTTCCCCTCAACTTTTTTGGAATATCAGGTGGAAGTAGTTCTTCTATAGAGTTAAAGTCCCAATATTCTTCTCCCTTCATAGCTTCTAGAGAATGGTTGTAAGTGACTATAAATTTTTCTCTCTTGTAAAAGTCTGAAACATGATCAGCTGGCTGATGCCTCCTTGAATGTATTCCAGTTATGGCATGATGGCATATAATGCCTGTCAAATCATACATTCTGCAATCACAAGTTCCCTTCTCTAGATCAACTGTGACTGATCTACTACCTTGTTTCACCTGAAATTTTCTACTGTCATCCTAAGCTACAGACCACTTTCTTGATTCAGTTACAAGGAAGTCTAGTCTCTTCTTGATTCTTGGGCATATCAGCAAACCACTTTCCAGCATCTCATCCCTTCTTTGCCTCATTCTAGTCATTAGCTTGAAATGAATTTCTTGGAGCATCCCTAGAATTGGCATAAACTTGGGAATACAACATTCATAATCCATTAAATAATTGGACCAAAGTATTAAAACTGTATAATAACTATGTCAAAGGTTTGTATATACCTTTTGATAGATAATTCAGTTATTAAAACTTTCAAACATGTTATTGTCTGTGTTATCAGTCAATTAATGTGTTGAGAAGTAAGCTTTACACCAAACCTTGGGGTCTATCTTCTGTAATTCATCATGTGCAACCTTAGAATGTCTTTTCAATTCTTTAATTTCTTTAGTATGTGCTACTTTATGTGTAGCCATTGCCACATTCCAAAATAAATTCTTGAGTACACCTGTTTTGAACCTGTTAAACAAAACAATTATAACAATTAGTATCAGTCCATACATACAACAAGTAATAATTTCTTTACAAGTTTTTTGTACCTTTTTTTTAAATTGCAACACAGATGTCTTGTATAGAACCTGTGCTCTACTCTAGGGAACAACTCTTTAACAGCATTCTCTAATCCTTTTTATTGGTCACTTATAAGGGTTACTCCAGCTCCATCTTTTCAAGGTCCAGGTCATCTCTCAACAAAGTTAGAAACCACTTCCATGAATCTGTGTTTTCAGTCTCACTATAGCATAACAAATTGGGAATATTTGATTGTTCCCATCCCTGCCTACAGCTGATAGTAATTGCCCTCTTGTAACTGTTTTCAGAAAACATCCATCTACGCCTATTACAGGCCTGCAACCAGCCTTCCACCCAGCCTTAAGAGCAAAATAGCACACATGAAATCTCTTGAACTTTACTAGATCACCTTCATTCAGTCTTGTAGTTGATAATTTCATTGTGTTATTTGGATTGCTTAAAAGAACTTCATGTCCAAAATCTCTTAATCTAGAATATTGTTGTTTAAGTGAATCAGCCACTCCCTCCAATGCATCCTTCCTCAACCTCAATATTTTATTTCTTGAAACTTCAATTTCAAGTTCATTCTTTATGGTTTCTGCCATTTCCTTACACTTCCATTGAAGATTTTTCCTAATTCTATCCCTAAATACTTCACAGTGGCCATTTTGTTTGAATATGGCTTAGTGACAAATGAGTGTCAATCAAGGTCTTAATGGTGCATGTTTCACTATCTTTGTTCCTGGTACACCAAATGTAAAATGGATAATCTCCCTCACAACATACCTGACATCTTTTCCCATCATTTATCACAAACTGGACCCCTCTCCTATAACTCACTCCATATGCTCCAAATGCTTTCCCTGAAAACAGCCATGTTCACAAATTTCATACCTACTTCTCACTTCATAATGCCATCAGTCCCATGAGTCTTCATTTTCTGTAATTTTCTCTTTCTAGGATTAGGTAGACCTATATAACCTATCTTTGCATTTTCATCTTTATTAGAGGATGACAGTGACCTAAGGATTTGAGAGTCAAATTTTGATTCTTCACTACCACAACTAGCAGGCACATTCATAGATTTATACATGGACTCCTTAAATTTTTGGGAGTTTTCCCTTATAATATCCATTTCATCATCAGTTTCACAATTTTCAGCATCTGATAAAAAGGTCTCAGAATCTTCACTCTCTTCATCAACATACTCTGGATCAGATAGACCATCACTATCATCATTAAATTCAATATCTTTCCCTGCCCCCTCCCAATCATTATAATCATCCTCCAATTCAATATTTGCCCCTAATTTTTTTGTTTCTATTTTCTTATCAGTATTGGTTTGTTTTGCAGTTTCTGGCACATCAATTAATTTATCCAAATCAAAATGGTCTACATACAACTCTATCCTCCCATAAGGCTTACATAGCTCAACTAATTCCCTCACTGAGGTATCATCATACACCAACATAATTCCCTTACTAAAAGTATGCCCATCACACTTAAAATAAACAAGAAAATTCATATCATAACAATACTTAACAGTAAGTTCTTCAAGGTCACGAAAAGATAATAAATCACTATCAAAATCAGGTATCACTTCAACTTTTCCACCTCTGTAGACTATATTAGGAGGTTGTGTAAATTCACCATGGTGGTAAAGGTAAAGAGTGGTCGACATACTGTAAATTATAACAAGAACAAACATATACAAGCATATTCAGTACAAACAAATATCACATAGAATCAGTTGAATAAAAGTAACACTTAAGAATACTCACAAAAACATAATACAAACATGAATACAAGTAACACTTACTCATAGCATACTTACTAAAGAAGCATATTACAAACATGAAAACTCAATCTAGGGTTTCGACATACCTCAATTAACAAGCTACTCAAACCCTTTTTCACGATTTCTGCGGAGAACTGAAACCCACTTCACAATGTAGAAGATTCTTCAAGTCAATTGCTTCAATTTCGCAAATTTCCCCCAAACCATGCGATTGCCGCCAATTAGGGTTTTTTCCCCAAATAACACTCTTCTCGCGAACTACTCTAATTGGAAATGATAATATTCATTTTATGTTTTATTTCGTTTAATACACTGGGTCAGCTTGGGTCAGCTTATTTGGACGCCATGTCACCTCCAACTTGTTTCCCCGTGTGTTCACGTTAAGCCACATCAGTTTCTATTAGGTCAACACAGTCAAACTAACGTCTTGGTCATTACTGTCAACTATAATGGTACAAATGAGATGCCAATAACTAGAGTGACTAATCTGATACCAGCATCATTTCAGTGAGCACTTTGAGATTTAACCCCATAAAAAACATGGCGGATTTAAAATACATATTCATAAACATGATCAAACTAGATTACAAGCATGATGTTCTGGTCAGCTCGCTGAAGAGGCAAGCAGCTACACATGCATAATCGAATTGATTTCATTCATATCAACATGAATATTATATAATCATTATTAGAAATATAATAAAAAGCAATGTCACATGCACTAAAATGGAATATCGAACATTATCACAAGACAATAACTTGCATGAACTCAACAGGAGGCACATCCATGGGTCTTATTTTAGAGACATGTGTAGGCCATACAACAGTCAAGCTATATGTGACGGAATACACATGTAGTTATTATGACAATATGACTCTGACTCCATTTTCTCACATGTGAAAATATATTAAAAACTTATAAGAAATAAAATTATCATCATCATTATAAAATTAAAAATAATTTTAAATCATATAAATGAAATATTAAAACATAAAAATGAAATATTATGAGAAATCTGTGTCTTGCACAGGTTATAAACTAGTATAAGAGAATAAGCTAACCTTCAAATGAGAACATTTTTATTGTGAGAACCGTGAAAACCTTCACAAAATTTTGCAGAATCATAACAAAAAATAGAAATAAATGGTGTAGAACCATATTTTATTTGCAGAACCGTAATAAAATATTTATTTAAATATTAATTTATTTGCATAACCTCAAATTATTTTAATTTTATTTTAAAAATTTTGTAGATTTTTATGGTAAAAAGTTTTAACTAAAATGTTACCATATAGGAATATATAAATAATAAAATAAATATAAACTCGATTAGGCTCGCGAGCCTTACAAGCTAAGTAATTTGAAGCTTGAGCTCGGTTCGGTAAAGTATTCAAATAGCTCGACTTTGAACTCAGCTCGATTATTGTCAAACCGAATTTGAATATTTTACGAGCCAAACCTCAATTACTCACTCGTGAACAGTTTCAGTCATTTACATCCCTAATTTGAACTCTGGTAAAAATTTCAGTTGAGTTGAAATCGTGCAACGCCATAACTTATTAGAATTTATGTTCAGATCTATATCTAACATTTATTATATCGTATCCAATATCCATATATGTTATCTCTACTGAACGACCTAACTAATCATACGTAATTTCTTTAATTGCATATTTAACTTCTTGTTGGTAACGTGTATGGGCTAACACCAGATATTATGACTATGCACAATACTTGATATAATTTATACTCACGCCTGTATGATATTAGAAGTGATAAAATAAACACAACTTTTTATTACATGGCAACAATAAAGCTATAACTTTATATTTTTACTACAAGACTATAACCCAAAGAGCTTCAGCTCTGTTTTCTAGCTTTCTCCTGTATTACTATTTCACTCGGTACATCTTCTATGACAACAGGGGACTGCTATTTATAGACTTCATTGCAGAGCTTCTTACTTCATTGCTTACATCACTTGTATTTATTACAAGCCTCCCAAATTGACTGGCCAAGCTGTTGTATACATTGCATTTCTTTCTTCCATATGTGCCAGCTCCATTTCATATTTCATTTCATGTTATCTGCTGGTATTGGAAAACCCATTTGTAATATTGTATTTCTCCTGCCAACCTTAAATCTAGGCTTCCATTTAATACAAGACAACGTGTATCTCTTCTGCATGTATGAAAACATCATTTCCATTCTTTGTAGCTAGCTGTTCTAATTATGCAAGTTTGACTCTGCCTACCATATTTCCTGGATAGCTATCCATGTATTATTCATACTAGTTGTTATCATTTATTAAGTCATCTAGAGAGTTTGAAATTCTAACACTCCCCCTCAAACTCGACTTTGCATTCCGAGCTTTTCTTTCATTTTTTGAAATACGTCCGGCTTTAATGGCTTCGTAAATATATCGGCTAAATTTTCTTCGGTCCTGCAGTGCACCAATTCCACAATTTTGTCGTTCACCTGTTCTCGAATAAAATGATATTTTATGTTGATATGTTTGCTTCGACTGTGGGATACTGGATTTTTCGCGAGTGAAATGGCAGATTTATTATCCACATAGATAGTAACCGGACCTTCCTTTGCAAGTTTTAACTCGCCCAATATGTAGCCTAGCCACATAGCTTGACACGCACACGCTGCTGCTGCGATGTATTCTGCTTCACATGTTGAAAGAGCAACTGTTGCTACTACTGCTTCCTGAACTCGATGGTGTCGAGGCAGGAGTTTGTTGAGTTGGACTTTGTGGAGGAGTTGGATCATCATCTTCATCATTTTCAATGTTGGAGTCATCACCATCATCATCATCATTAAAGAACAGACCTGTAACTTTTCTTTCTTCCTCACTCCATCTCTAGTAATCTGATTCATCAAATTCAACATCTCGAGAAATGATTAAATTCTTTGTCAGTGGATTATAGAGTCTGTAGGCCTTGCTCCTTTTGTCATATCCGGTAAAAATACATTTCTCGCCTTTATCATCCAGCTTCTTTCTTTTCTGATCAGGAACATGTGCATATGCAATACACCCAAAAATTCTGAGATGTCCAACTGA
>QRFB01001318.1:47716-68708 GCA_008931105.1 Oenanthe javanica
GTCTGCATATCAAGTGTGAACAGGCGATTCTTGGACATCTCCACATCTGCGATTAATTCTCGAACCTGATTTCTGATGATGAGAGAATTATCCTCCATCTGTATATTGTACCCTTTCTCCACAAGTTGGCCAAGACTGATGATATTATTTTTCAAAGCAGGTATATAATAAACATCATTTATGTACCTTTTCTCACCAATCTTTGACACAATCGCAATTGTACCTTTCCCTTTGACAGGAATTTTTGACGAGTCACCAAAAGTAACTTCTCCGCTGACGGTCTCATCTATCTCCGTAAATAAATCTTTGTGTCCAGTCATGTGATTGCTGGCCCCTGAGTCAAGATACCAAACATTCTTCTTGCTTTCCTCGTCTCCTTTATAAGTGAGGAACATAGCAGTGCCTACATCTTTATCTTCTTTTGCTGCTGTAAAATAACTTCTTTCTTCCACCTTTGGTGCTCTACACTCATAACTGAAGTGACCAAATTTATTACAATTATAACATTGAAATTGAGACTTGTCACCTCGTTGTTGAAAATTGCCTCTTCCTCGGCCTCTGAAATTTTGACTACGACCAGATGGCTGATAGCCTTCACTTCTCTGGCCTCTATTGAACGGTTGTCTTCCTCGTCCTCGTCCTCCTCGGTAGCCACCTCTATAGCCACCTCTGCTACGTGAAAAATTGCTACTACCTGAGCTTTCACCGATGGACACTTTGCTCTGCAACGCCTTTTCCAAATGGCTCGTATCATCATATTGATTCATTCGTTGCTCATGGGCTTGAAGAGAACCCACAAGTTCATCAATTGTAATTGTGGACAAATCTTTTGACTCTTCAATAGATGTNCCTCTTCCACGAACATAATTGCTACTGCCTGAGCTTTCACCGATGGACACCTTACTTTGCAACGCCTTTTCCAAATGGCTTGTATCATCATATTGGTTCATCCGGGACTCGTGGGCTTGAAGAGAACCTACGAGCTCATCAATTGAAATTTTGGACAAATCTTTTGACTCCTCGATTGATGTAACAACATAATCAAATTTTCGTGTTAACGAACGTAGAAGCTTTTCCATCACCCGAACATCATCGAGACTTTCACCGTTCCTTTTCATTTCATTTGTCACCATTTTCAAACGCGTAACAAATTCTCCAATATTTTCTGAACTTTTCATTTTTAAATTTTCGAACTCTCCGCGTAGTACCTGGAGCCGCACCTTTTTAACTTTTTCGACACCTTGAAATGATTTCTGCAAAATCTCCCATGCGTCTTTTGCTGTTTTGGCTTCAGAAATTTTTTCAAAGGTTGATTCGTCAACACCTTGAAAAATAGTAAACAATGCCTTTTTATCTTTTTTACGGGACTCCTTTAATGCCGTTTTCTCGGCATTTGAAAGAACTGCTTCAGTGGCTGCATCCACGGGCTCGCTATACCCACTTTCGACAATATCCCAGTTATCGTAAGAACCGAGTAACACCTTCATTTGGATACTCCAGTTCCCATAATTTTGGGATTTGCGGTTGTATCATATTCGCCATTTTTCCCGGACAGAACCTTAGCTCTGATGCCACTTGTTGGTAACGTGTATGGGCTAACACCAGATATTATGACTATGCACAATACTTGATATAATTTATACTCACGCCTGTATGATATTAGAAGTGATAAAATAAACACAACTTTTTATTACATGGCAACAATAAAGCTATAACTTTATATTTTTACTACAAGACTATAACCCAAAGAGCTTCAGCTCTGTTTTCTAGCTTTCTCCTGTATTACTATTTCACTCGGTACATCTTCTATGACAACAGGGGACTGCTATTTATAGACTTCATTGCAGAGCTTCTTACTTCATTGCTTACATCACTTGTATTTATTACAAGCCTCCCAAATTGACTGGCCAAGCTGTTGTATACATTGCATTTCTTTCTTCCATATGTGCCAGCTCCATTTCATATTTCATTTCATGTTATCTGCTGGTATTGGAAAACCCATTTGTAATATTGTATTTCTCCTGCCAACCTTAAATCTAGGCTTCCATTTAATACAAGACAACGTGTATCTCTTCTGCATGTATGAAAACATCATTTCCATTCTTTGTAGCTAGCTGTTCTAATTATGCAAGTTTGACTCTGCCTACCATATTTCCTGGATAGCTATCCATGTATTATTCATACTAGTTGTTATCATTTATTAAGTCATCTAGAGAGTTTGAAATTCTAACACTTCTGCAGTGCAGTAAGCTCGTTGATCACTCCTCAGATCCTATAAACACTCAAGACTTGAGTTATTTCCCTCATATGTTCTTCATATTTTATTGTGAAAATGCTAAGCATGAGAATTTTTGTTAGGCAAACACCTTCCTGGACTCCTCGATGTCCATTCTGCAACAAACTCATCAGCTGCCTTTTTACCTAGTTTTTTCACTGCATTATGATTCACCTGAAGATGCACTGTCGTGTACGTGCTGAAGTAAATGTAGGTTATTTTAGCCTTGTTTACCATTTTATGCGAGTTCACATGGAGATGACTATTACTAGACGGATGGACGTATTTCGAATTGCTACTATATATTGCGAGAAATTATTTTATGTGAACGCTCATTAATTAACATGAAACGTGCTGCAATGTTATTATCTCAGATCATAAAATTATTTGTATTTCAGTTCTCAACATTATTTGTACAGTAGCAATAAAATTATTTGTATTTCTGTTCTCAACATGGCGCGTAAAAAAGAGAAAAAAGAGAGGAATTCAGACATTAATGGATTAGTAGGATCATATACTTACAGAATCTCCAATGATGCCTTGGATTAGTAGGATCATTGATAATCTCCTCTATGCATAGCAGGCCGTTTTGTGTATTCTTCTTTCATTGCCAACAAATCCTAAAAGAAATCCCATAAAAAATGGGGAGGATTTAAAATACGTATTCATAAGCATGTTCAAACTAGATTACAAGCATGATGTTCTGGTCAGCTTGCTGAAGAGGCAAGCAGCTACACATGCATAATTGAATTGATTTCATTCACATCAACATGAATATTATCTAATCATTAGAAATATAATAAAAAGCAGTATCACATGCACCAAAAATGGAATATCGAACATTATCACAAGACAATAACTTGCATGAACTCAACAGGAGGCACATCCATGAGGGGTTTTATATCAAACTGGTTACTCATCTCACAAAAAAGATATCAAGTAACTACCCAATCTCCACGACGACTCATTTAAGTTACTAAAGTGTCAAAATATATCACTTCATTATTTTTTTAAAAAAAATTTAACGATTAAGGTTAAAATTGTGATGAAGTGTCAAGTATTTATATCAAACTTATATTATACTTGAATATTAGGGTTCATCCTTATATTTTTAAGGGTTAATCGTTAATTTTTTTTAAAAAAAGTTAGTGAAATGATATATCTTAACAGTTTAGTAGCTTAAATGAGTCGTTGTGGAGATGAGATAGTTACTTGATATTGTTTTGTGAGATGGATCAACAGATTGATATAAAACTCCATCCATGGGTCTTATTTTAGAGACATGTGTAAGCCATACAACAGTCACGTTATATGTGATTGAATAAACATGTAGGAAACTACTATGACAATATGACTCTGACTCCATTTTCTCACATGTGATGCATAGATTGTTTATTTATTTATTAATATTTTAAAATATGCATAACCTATTTTTACTAATATTGTATATTTTGAAAAGTGTTGATTAAACCAATATTAAATTGCTTTCATCTATTTTCTGTCTACGCGGTGACAACCTCCTTGTTAGAGTCCTAGATAGTGATGCCGACTAAATTCCGAAACCCACTTACTCCTTTTTTTATAGGACATAATTCTTTCTTCTAGAAAGTCATAGGAGCACCTTTGCCAGCGGACAAGCACTCTTTAATTCTCTGTGAAGAGCTTTAAGTCAACTGAGTTAATATTTAAGCACTTGGTGGTGAAAAAATAACAAATTAATCACTATACCTGGAGTGAGAAGATTGCCCACATTCACAGAGATTCAACATGGTACCGAAGGATAAAATTTACAATTTCAGGAACACATTGGCTAGGTGGCAACTTGTCAGACCCCATCATTGTTTTGAATAAATGGCACCTTTTTTCTTCATCTTCTTCCCACCAAGCCCATAGGGTGAAGCAATCATGGCATGATGGAGCACATACCTGGAAAGTGCATTTGATTTGATTTACTGTTAAGATGTAAGCATTATGAGGTCATATGGTGATATCTTGCTTAAGGTCAGATTACTGTAAAATGAGTAGGGAGCAAGTTTGTTTCCTCCATATAAGCAGATGTTGTCTCTCTGTAAAATACAACTGATTAATATTACAAGTCTAGTTTTACTCTCTTATTTCTCTGTTTTGTACATAGCATTATATAATACTTATTTCACATATCTACATAGTTAAGATGGTATCAGAGCCTCAGTTCTTCAAGGAGAACAAGCTCCTTCAAACCCTGAACACATTATCAGTCAAATCAATCAGAAACTCAGAAACTTCCGACCAAGGAACATATCAAACAATCTGTACACATCTACCAAGAGGAACAGGATATAGTAGTGGAAGCTGTCCTTTGAGGTAAGCTTCTCAAGCTGACAAGAGAGGATAACAGTCAAGTTCAATTTACGAAATTAATATAACAAGAAATTAACTATTAGTTCCTTTATCAAGAACAAGTACAGAAAGAATAATATATAAGTTCCTCGGAAAATTTTCTCTTCCTTCTGTCTTGTCATTTTCTGAGTGATATATTTCCTCTGTATGTCCAGTAATTGACTTTTTACCCTGATGAGTGATGATTCTGAGGCTCACTTTGGCGCACAAGTGAACCTCATTTGCTATTTTCTTTTTTGTTTACTTATTTCAAAAGTATATTGAGAGACAAATTCATGTTGTCTCAAGTCCAATAAAACCAAAAGTCCGAGGAGAGGGTGAAAATACAGGTAACCTGGAAAAACGAAATCACTGATTTTAACAACTCTATCAAGATAAACATCGTAACATTTATTTTTCCTAAACTAGATGTCGAGTATACGTTGTCAGTCATTACAGGACAGATGCAATCACAGTACACAATCATTCGCCTGACCAGACTTTTATTTAAAAAAAAGCAAGGTTTCGTACAACTCAAAGGAACATTCTGATCATTAATTACCTTGTCAGTTGAAAAATAAGATGTGGCCCCATTGGCTATGATCTTCTGTTCCAAAAAAATCACGCAAGAGTAATAAAATATTGTAATATAAATGTGAGGATTAAAGAATATATAATAATAAGTATGGTAGTAGATGTACTGCATTGTCACAGTATGGTGTAGTAGTAGTCATTAAGGGTAGTTTGGTCTTTTCCGTTATGTTGATGTACGGGTCTATATAAACCAGATTAGTAGTTTAGCAGCTGGAAATATTGAAAGGAAGAGCTCAAAGAAGGAGAGTAGTAAGAATTGATAATCCTGTTGCTAGAACAAAACACAAGTGTGTACAAGAGGATGAAGAGGAGCCCTTGTGTCACCTCAAACTCAGATTTCCTAAGTTCACTAAAGGAACTGGAGTTGGTGATTGGTTACAAGACTGTGAACAATACTTCAAGGTATTCAAAATTGAAGATGCAAAGAAGGTGACCATAGCAGGCATGCATTTGGAAGGAGTAGCTAGGAAGTGGTTTCAGACTTTCACAGTAGGAAAAAGTACACTGGAGATACAGTTTCGTCAACAATTCTCTGCTAGGTTTGGAATGTGGGAACAGGAACTCTTGTGTGAAAATTTTAAGCAGCTTCAGCAACATTCCTCTGTGGAATCGTACTTGTCTCAGTTTGAGAAATATCAAGAGCAGTTAAAGAAAAAGATGTCATTCTTGACAGAAGCCTATTTTGTAGAATGTTTCATTGGAGGGTTACAGAATAAGGTCCGAGAAACCTTAAAGTTGCTTAATCCAGCTATTGTGTTACAAGCTTACAGACTGGCTAAGCAGTGTGAAGATTCTGAAGGAATGACAAAAACCTTAAAGGAGAGACAAGAATCATCTACCAGCAAGGAAAATCAAGTGGTTACAGCAGGAAAGTTGGCTAATCTGCAGAGTACTACAGAGACAACAACAACAATTGAGGATATAATTGAGTTGACTACTCAGAAGTTAGAAAGCAGGCTCACTGAAGGCCTCTGTCCTTATTGTCAAGACAAAGATGGGGTCAATCATCAATGTCTTCAGCCTTGTCAGTTTGTGATGAGGCAAGTTGACTGTAGTACTATAGAGGAGGGCAACAAGGAGGAGTTGGGACCCATTTCAGAAGAAGAAATGGAGGCTTCACCTATAGAAACAATGGAGGTTTCAGTACATGCCATTGAAGGAGTTCACAGCAATAAGACTATCACACTGAGTGGAAGAAGGGGCAAACATCAGTTTGTAATACTGATTAATGGGGGAAGTACTTATAGCTTTCTTGATGAACATGTTGCCAACAAATTGAAATGTGAATTGGTTAAAACACAGTCAATGAAGGTACAGGTGGTTAACGGTAATTATTTGGAAAGTCACTATGAATGCAAGGAGTTTACATAGAAAGTTGGGGACTGTGAGTTCCAGACTTCAGTCAGGAGCCTCCCAATGGATGGGTATGACCTGGTTTTGGGTGTAGATTGGTTGGGAGCTCTAGGTTTGGTCACTTTTGATTATAAGAAGCTAACATTACAGTTTCAAAAGAATGGCAAACTGGTGGTGCTAAAGGGAAATACCCAACCTATCAAGCCTAGGATTTAACAGATGACTGCTAAGGCTTTTGTTAGAAGCTTCCAAAGACAAGGGCATGGGTTTATCTATTTGATAAATGAAGTATGTCCATCTGCAGGAAGGAGTGATTCCCTTGAGAAAGGAAAAGCACTATTGGACCCTAAGGAATCAAAACAACTTCAACAATTGCTACAAGAGTATGAGGATATCTTTGAACCTCCAGTAGGTTTACCTCTTCACAGAGACATTGAGCATAACATTGAGTTGAAGGAGGGTGCTCAGCCCTTCTCTATAAGACCCTATAGAAATTCTTTTGAACAAAAGAATGAGATTGAGAAGCTAGTAGCAGAAATGTTAGAATCTGGAATCATAAGGCCTAGTAGTTCACCATTTGTTTCTCCTATTCTACTAGTAAAGAAAAAGATGGTACATGGAGGTTCTGCATTGATTATAGGCAACTGAATTCTTTGACTATAAAGAATAAGTTTCTCATACCCCTAATTGAGGAACTATTAGGTGAATTGCACGGTGCCAAATTTTTCACAAAGCTTGATTTGAGAGCAGGGTATCATCAGGTGAGAATGAAAAGTAAAGACATAGAGAAGACAGCTTTCAGGACTCATCTTGGCCATTATGAATTCACCGTGATGCCTTTTGGTCTCACAAATGCTCCAACTACATTCCAGAATCTGATGAACCAAGTTTTTGCATCTTTCTTATTGAAGTTTACCTTGGTATTCTTTGATGATATCCTTATCTACTCTAAAACTGCTATTGAGCATTTGCAACACTTAGAGCAGGTTTTTCAAGTTATGAGGCAACATCAGCTGTTTGCTAAGCAATCCAAGTGTGAATTTATGAGAAGTCAAGTGGCCTACCTTGGCCATGTTATTTGTAAAGAGGGAGTATCAGTTGACAGCAACAAGGTGGCAAACATGTTGGCTTGGCCAGAACCTCAAAATATCAAGGCTTTAAGAGGATTTTTGGGGTTAACGGGATACTATAGGAAGTTTGTGAAAGGCTATGGAACTATATCAAAACCTCTCACCAACTTACTTCAGAAAGACAATTTGTTTGGAATGAAGAGGCTGCAAAGGCTTTTAATGAGTTAAAAAAGCAATGACACTACTCCAATTCTAAAGTTACCAAATTATACCATGGAGTTCACAGTAGAGACTGATGCTTCCAACAGTGGAATAGGAGTTGTACTAACTCAGAAAGGTCATCCTTTGGCTTACTTTAGTAAAGCTTTGGGGCCAAGGGGTCGAGCAATGCCTACCTATGAAAAGGAACTTATGCTATAGTTACAGCCGTAAAAAAATGGTCACCCTATCTTATGGATAAGCATTTCTACATCAAGACAGATCATTGGGCCCTCAAGTACTTGACTGAACAAAAAATTAACAACTTGCTCCAACAGAAGTGGATTAGAAAACTACTAGGGTACCATTATACTATCTTGTCCAGGAAGGGTGCTGAAAACAAAGTAGCTGATGCTCTGAGCAGAATGCATGAGACTTCAGAGTTAGCTCAGGAACAGGGATTGACTAATCGCAACCATGAGGACATGGATATATTCAAGGGGGAGGGAATGTCAGGATTAAAGAATATATAATAATAAGTGTGGTAGTAGATGTACTGCATTGTCACAGTATGGTGTAGTAGTAGTCATTAAGGGTAGTTTGGTCTTTTCCGTAATGCTCATGTACTGGTCTATATAAACCAGATTAATGTTCTATATCCATTATGTTGAATATATGAAAATGGTGTTGCCACCAACTCTCTCTCTCCCATGTAACTTCTTTTCTCTATCTTCTTCTACAAGTTTCTCTCTTATCTCTCTCTACACTCTCTGCCTCTATATCTCTCTCTAATTCTACCTTATCTCAACTCTAATTCTCTGTCCTTAGCTTAATTCATTGCTTATAAACACAGAAAACACCAAAAATAGTCTCATTCTAGGTCAGAACTCACTATTTCCTGACAATACACCCCAAAGATAAATATGTGACATGGTAGCAGCTGTTTTAAGTAAACAATTAGAGTATAAAGACATCAGAGAATGGCTCTACCACATTCTCTATAAAGAATTTAGCGAAGGAACTTGAGTTCATAATACATACTTCTCCAGATCGAAATTTTTCTTGGCAATAGAGAGTTTTTTAGCCAGTGTAGCTTCATAATCCACATGCCGCAGATCCAGAGGATATAATAAATGTTGTGCCTTCTGAATAAAGATGATGATATGCATATATTACTAGTTACTACTAAAATAATTGGCAGATTATATATAGTAGGTTGGGATCATTATAACGAAACACCTTTACATGACATGTAAGTCTGAACAAGCGATTTATTACAAATATGTTACACTACAATAATCAGAATCTGAAGAAGATCTCACATTATGCCTGATACTATTCCTTATTGCATCACAAATGCAGTTGCTACTAACAGGAGAGTGCTTAAAAAAATCATTTTACAATGTTCTGTAAATATGGCTCGACAATAGTTCCATATGTTCGAGCTCGGCTCGAAAACTCGAATCAATTCTACTAAATTGAACAAAAGCTCGAATTTGATAAGTTCGATCGGCTCTAGTTCGACTGAAATAAATATATCAAATATATATCTATACTCAATCTTTTATGGTTAAGATTGGTTAACCATAGGAAAAATAATGAATCGTTAGATCTTTAGTAGGGTTAATTATAGAAAGAACAATGACCATTCAGATCTTAAATATATATATATATATATATATATATATATATATATATATATATATATNTCTAGACAATATATATATATATATATATATATATCTTGTATTTATTATACCTAACTTTTCATTATTATTAAATTAACTATTCTAATTAACTTATTATCACAAATCTCTTTATATATATATATGTAATTAAAAAAATTATATGTATTAAAGGTTATAAACTTATATTATTAAAATTGAAATATTAAAATTTTGATAATCGATCATCGGTCAGTATTTAGGCCGGATTAATAGATTGATATTGGACTTAATTTTTAAACATTAGTTTTTTAATTAAAACACTAATCTAAACAATAACTTTATCCACTTTAAATATAAACACAAGTAAAATATATTAAAAACTTATAGGAATACATTTATACAAGATAATAAATAAAATTATCATCATCATTAAAAAATTAAAATAATTTTAAATCATATAAATGAAATATTAAATAAAAATAATAAAATATTATGAGAAATCTGTGCCTCGCACAGACTATAAGCTAATATAAAAGAATAAGCAAACCTTCAAACGAAACTTTTTTATTGTGAAAACCTTCACAAAAATTGTGCAGAATCATAATAAAAAATAGAAATAAATGGTGTAAAACCATAATTTTATTTGTAGAACCGTAATAAAATATTTATATAAATATTAATTTTTTTCCTGAACCTCAAATAAATTTAATTTTGTTTTTAAAAAAATTTAGGTTTTTATGGTAAAGAGTTTTCACTAGAATGTTACCATATAGGAAAATATAAATAATAAAATAAATATAAGCTCGATTAGGCTCACGAGCCTTACAAGCTAAATAATTTGAAGCTCGAGCTCGGCTTGGTAAAGTATTTGAATAGCTCAAGTTCGAACCCAGCCCGATTATTGTCGAATCGAATATTTGAATATTTTATGAGCCGAACCTGAATTACTGACTCGCAAACAGTTCCGGTCATTTACACCCCTAATTTGAACTCGGTAAAATTTCAGCTGAGTCAAAGTAAAGCAACATCATAACTTATTAGAATTTATGTTCAGATCTATATCTAACATTTATTATCGTATACAATATCCATATATGTTATCTCTACTGAACGACCTAACTAATCATACGTAATTTCTTTAATTGCATACTTGACTTCTGCAGTGCAGTAACCTCGTTGATCACTCCTCAGATCCTATAAATACTCAAGACTTGAGTAATGTCCTCATTTTTTGTTTGTGAAAATGCCAAGGATGACAATTTTTGTTAGGCAAACACCTTCCTGGACTCCTCGATGTCCATTTTGCAACAAGCTCATCAACTGCCTTTTTACCTTGTTTCTTCACTGCATTGTGATTCACCTGGAGATGCACTGTCGTGTATGTGGTGAGGTAAATGTAGGTTATTTTAGCCTTGTTCACCATTTTATGCGAGTTCACATTGGGATGACTACTGTTAGACGGATGGACGTATTTCGAATTGGTGCTATATTGCGAGAAATTCCTTTATGTGAACTCTCATTGATTGACATGCAACGTGCTGCAATGTTATTATCTCATATCGTATTGCGATACAGAGATATCATGTCACATGCCGTTCCTGCCTCCCTTCTTGTGCAATCATTGAATGTTCATTTCTCGATTCCAAGTGGAACCTATTCTGTGCCGGTACAGATTGTTCAGAATATAGTTGGTACGAGACAGAATCACTCACCAGTGACATCACAGTCATCGCAAGAAGAACATACTGAATCTGTACAAAATTGCACTCCGCTCGTCAACCAGCTTAATGATCCTACTGAAGAAATAATTAATGTGGAAGATAGTGACGATGAAGAAATAGACTGGGATTAAGAGTCTTGAAGTGTAATTGCACACCGAGTTTGATGTGTGTATCAGATTCTGAATAAAGATTATAAAAATGAATTAAACCAGAACCTCCCGGCTTGGTGTGTGCCGTAACTATGAATAAAACTATAGAAGTATTATATATATCTGTTATGTATGATGAGAACGCATATCACATATGGTAAAAGGAATTCTAGTTGAATAAGACTGAATTGCAAAATGATAATCTAACCATACATACCGTAGCATTTTGGTTAAAATTTCAAATTCACAATTTGGTCACCAGACTTTCATTTCATTTTTCAAAGAAGTGGAATCTAATTAATATATTAATATGGAACATTTTAATACATTTCATTATTCATATAAATATTTAACATTTTAATACGGAACATTATCACAAGTAGGGCTGCACACAATTCCGGTCCAGACCGATATATTAGACCGGATCGGATCCTTTGTCCAAGACTCGACCGGACCGCTTGAAACCACCGGGTCAATACTTGATCTCAAAATTTAAAAAAAGTTCTATATTTGCTCCGGTCCGGTCGGACCTATACTTTTTATATATAATATTATAACAAAATTGTTATGCATTAAAAAATTATTATTGATAAAGGAAAGTTATATTTATTAATTGTAACCACTTTTTATCTACAAAATCCAATATAAATAAGTTGTGGAACATGGTAATTTACTCATTTTCATTTAATACTCTAACATAAGAGATATAATTTACAATTTAAGTTTATATTAATTAATTAAAATGAACAAAAAATTATATAATAAATAAAAAAAATACTTGATATCCTATAACAACACAATTTGGTATACGCAAAGCATCGATACGAATACAAAGTTATTTTATATTTTTGTTAAACATTTCTAAATGTTAAATTAAAATAAAATTAGAGTGGGAATATAAATCTAAAATTACAAATATTATGTGAATAACTAGATCAATGACGAGAAAAAGAATCTAAACTTTAGTGTATATAGATTATTAAAATCTAATACTCTTATTATATGAATAACTTATATATAAGTTAAATAAAATATAAAAACGGATTATACGGTCCGGTCCGAGTTTTATCGGTCGGGTTGCAAGATCGAAATTAAGCAGTTCAGTCTTCGGTCCACATCTTATAAAAATATCAGTCTTCATTCCGGTCTGAGTTGGTCCGGTTTTAACAATTTGTGCAGCCCTAATCACAAGACAGTAACTTGCATGAACTCTGCATAAGGCACATCCATGGGCCTTATTTTAGAGATATATGTAGGCCATACAACAGTGAAGTTATATGTTAGTGAATAGACATATAAGAAACTACTATGACAATATGATTCTGTCTCTATTTTCTCACATGTGATGCATAGATTGTTTATTTATTTATTAATATTTTAATATATGCATAAACTATTTGTACTAATATTTTATCTTCTAAGAAGTGTTGATTAAACTATATTAAATTGCTCTCATCTATTTTCTGTCTACGTGGTGACAACCTCCTTCTTAGAGTCCTAGATAGTGATGACGACCAACTTACGAAACCCACTTACTCTTATATTATATAGGATATAATTGTTTCTTCTTGAAATTCATAGGAGCTAAATTTCCTTTCCGGTAGTACAAATGCATTCATATGCTCTACAATCCTTATTCCAAGTGCCTCTCCTTTTTTCTAGTATGAAAGACATCTTACTCAATCTGCTTTTACAAGTTGGCTTTAGAATGTTCTCAATTTTTTAATTAGATGGATAAATCAGACGATGGATAGTGTGTCATTTACTATAATATATATTCAGAAATTATAACCAAGTCAGACTTTTTTCTTTGGATAGTTGATATATATATTCAAGCATAGGGAGAGGGGGAGGTGACAATAGAACTCTAGACTTCTTCCAGCGCGAGGAGCGCCTTTTCCAGCAGTCAGGCACTCTTTGATTCTCCGTGCAGAGCTTTAATTCAACTGAGTTGATATTTAAGCATTTGCTGGTGAAAAAATAACAAATCAATCACTATACCTGGAGCGGGAAGATTGCCCACATTCACAGAGATTCAACATGTTGCCGCAAGTTAAAATTTGCAATTTGAGGAACACACTGGCTAGGTGACCTTGTCAGGCCCCATCATTGTTTTGAAAATATGACACCTTTCTTCATCTTCTTCCCACCAAGGCACCAAGCCCGCAGGGTGGAGCAGTCATGGCATGATGGAGCACATACCTGAAAAGTGCATTTGATATAATGTTAAGATGTAAGCATTGTGAGGTCAGGTTACTGTAGAATGAGTAGGGAGCAAGTTTGTTTCCTCTATATAAGCAGATGTTGTCTCTCTGTAAAATACAACTAATTAATATTACAAGTCTAGTTTTACTCTCTTATCTCTCTGTTTTATACATAGCATTATATAATGCCTATACATACCTACATATCTTATCTTACATATACATATACATACCAGTATATAATGCCTATACATACCTACATATCTTATCTTACATATACATATACATACCAGTTAAGATGGTATTAGAGCCTCAGTTCTTCAAAGAGAGCAAGCTCCTTCAAACCCAGAACACATTATCAGTCGAATCAATCAGAAACTCAGAAACTTCCAACCAAGGAACATATCAAACCATCTGTAGACACCTGCCAGATGACTTCCCAGTTCCTTTTCGGCCGAACAAAAATCNATGTAGACACCTGATGACTTCCCAGTTCCTTTTCAGCCGAACAAAAATCATCCACGCGCTCATATTTATATGCAAATGGAACTGGATATAGTAGTGAAAGCATATTATGTTGTACTGGAAGCAGTCCTTCGAGGTAAGTTTCTCAAGCTGAGAAAAGAGGATAACAGTCTAGTTCATTTTACGAAATTAACACTATTAGTTCCTTTATCGAACACAAGTACAGAAAGCATAATATACAAGTTCCTCCTCTGAAAATTTTCTCTTCTCTCTTGTCATTTTCCGAGTGATTTATTTCCTCTGTATGTCTAACAATTGACTTCTTACCCTGATGAGTGATTATTGTGAGCCAGTGCACCTCGTTTGCTATTTTCTTTTTTGTTTACTTATTTCAAGAGTATATCGAGAGACAAATTCCTGACACCTCAAGTCCTCCAATAAAACTAAAGGTCCGAGGAGAGGGTGAAAATACAGGAAACCTTGAAAAACGTAATCACTGATTTCAACAACTCAATCCAGATAAACATCGGCAAATTTATTTTTCCAAAACTAAATGTCGAGTATACGTTGTCACTCAATACAGATGGCATCACACTACACAATCATTCCCTGATCAGACTCTTATAAAAAAGCAAGGTTTCCTACAACCCAAGGGAACATTCTGATCATTACCTTGTCACTTGAAAAATAAGAAAAGCAGCCATCCAGAAAAATCACGCAAGAAACAGAAAGCTGTATATCGTCTCAACCAATCCTGTCCAATCAAGAGTAATAAAATATCGTAATAAATAAACCCTAAAGATAAATATGTGATAAAGTAGCCGCTAATTTAAGTAAACAATTAGGTTGTGTTCACTTGGTGGGAATGGAATGGGGAAAAATGGAATGAAAAATTATAAACAAATTTTATGAAGAAAGAAAAATATTTGAGTGAAATCATGAATGAACATGAGGGAGTCTAAATTTTCTATGATGCGGGTTGTAGGGAAAATGGTGAAGAAATGGATTGGAGCATTCATTCCAAAACATGTGGATTAGAATTCTAGTTCAAATAGTTTGGAATGAAAGAAGGAATGAAAATTATAAACATTTTCCCTAATTTCACCCAAATAAGTGTACAAATTTCATTCCATTCCCCTCTCATTTCATTCCATCAAAGTGAACACAACCTTAGAGTAAGAAGACATCAGAGAATGGATCAACCTCATTTTCTACGAAGAATTTATTGAAGGAACTTGGGTTCAGTAATACATCCTTCTCCAGATCGAAAATTTTCTTGGCAATTGAGAGTTTTTTAGCTAATGTAGCCTAATAATCCACATGCTGCAGATCCAGAGGATATAATAAATGTTGTGCCTTCTAAATAAAGATGATGATATGCATATAGTAATAACAAAACACCTTTACATGAGAAACCAGGCTGGAAAGCGATTTATTACAAATATGTTAGACTTAAAGTAATACAGTAATCAGATTCCGAAGAAGATCTCACATTAGGCCTGATACTTCACTTATTGCAGTTGCTAATAACAGGAGAGTGCTTAAAACAATTATTTTACAATGTTCTGTAAATATTGTACAAATTTTAATTTGGGACTATCTCCGCTACATATCATATATCGTTACTTGAAAACACCTACAATGATTATCGATAAATGATGCTTACTAGAAAGAGTTAGGTTTTAGCCACAATGGAGGTCACTCATACTGTAATAATACCTGTAGATACAGGTCCATAAATGAACTGCAGTAGAGAATATATATGGATTTCTATATACACCTGCTGAAAATAGTTCTGTCTGTTAATGCAGTTTAATAAGTATAAATTACCAACAATTTAGCATGAAACCTTATGTCATATCACATACCACTAACTTGCAGATGGAAATGTCTCCGAGTTGCAAGTACTCGGATAGAGAAATAGGTTGCTTGTAATATACGTGTTAGAAAAGTCTATTCCTAAACTGCCAGACAAAGGACCATAGCTCATCTATATGTATGACTGTACGAGTTCTTATGTGACAATGTGTGTGTGTGTGTGTGTACAGAGAGAGAGAGAGAGAGAGTAAATTGTAAAGTGGTGGCTGGACTTTCCAAAATTTGCAATTTTGTGGCCAAACTTTGCTTTTATCTTTCAAAAAAGTGGCTAAAAGCATTTTTGAGTGTTTGTGTGTGTATAAATGGATTTGAAACTCATATGCTTTCACCAAATTTTCATTCCTTGACTCTAGGTATTAATTAACCTTCAGAAGCTTAGAAATAATTCTATGAAGCATAACATGAATTCTGTGAAACGAAGCGTGTTTTATGGAAACTCCGAGATACTGCAGAATTCAAGGTCCAGTGGACTAGCAAATTACAAACGACAGACCAGCAATTCAACGTCCAAATATATACTCCATCCGTCCTTTTTAGTTGTCCCTTTGACTTTTTACGCATATGTTAAGGCGCATAAAAAACATAGTTCGATAACTTATTTTTCAAATTTCCTTTTTTTAAATAAAAATTTAAATATTAATTTTTATTTAGAAAAAGAAAATTCGAAAAATATGTTATCGGATTATATTTTTTATGCGCGTTAAAATTTCCGTAAAAAGTCAAAGGGACAACTAAAAGAGGACGGAGGGAGTAAGTTTTAATTAAACTATCTATATATAGCCACCAATTAAACAGTAGAGAAAGGACAATGTTCTTCTTGCTAATGACACCCACAGAACCATCACCAAGAAAATCTAAAGTACGTACTGCCTCCAAACAATATAATTACTCACTTGCTGAGATTTTCATGCAGTGTGACCACTTGAAAATAATGTTTTAAAATTCCAATGAGAGCTGGCATAGTCATCCAAAGAAAAGCATAATACAAAATAATATACGTTGTCAACAGGCATTCTACTTCAAACATTCCATAGTCATAACATATACGTCGTCAACATAAGCACGTCTGCGGTCTACACAAGGAGCAATTCTCTGCGAGTGCACTTTGTTCTAATGTGAATTAGAACAACACTTATACTAGAGAAAAAATGCTCAAAGTTCTCACTACTATAACAAAACTGTATATTGAAACATAGGAAAACAAGAGTGCAACCCACAAATTAGAACCTTTCGGCCAATCTGGAGGTAACTGCTCTTAATTTTGAATAGACCTTCCCAGCAGGGGAACCTAAGATAAGACTGCAGAGGGAGTCTCTTGCAATTTTGATGTTAGCAAAAGATCCTAAAATGTGAATCTTTGTGTCAGCAATCACAATACGGGTCTTTGTAGAGTTTTCAATTGCAAATTTAGTTTTACCCCCTTTTCCAGACAATCTCCCGATTGCACGAGAGAGGTGTTCACCTCGTAGAGTTTTAACATCCTTGATTTCAAAAGATTCAACATAAAGCTCATCCAATCTCAAAAGGGCAACAGCATCAATCACATCAAAACCAAGCATGAAGGCGTGAACAAAGTCAGCACTTTTTTGGAGGTTACTAATATCCGGAGTGTCTGATCTCGTCTTCAATTCAACCTTACGCCCCTTAAGATTCATACGGATATCAACCTTCATCTGCTCATATACCGGAGTGTATATTTCCATCCACACTTTCTTAAGAGGTGTATAACGGTGAGGCGGAACAGAAACCTTACGAAACTGCACCTGGCCATCAGATATCTCATGAGCCTTTAGAGGCTGAAAATTTGGCTTGGATGCAAACAATACACGATTTGCACCCTTTTCAATTTCCATGGAGGTAATTGTAGCTTTATCGGATTCCATACCAAGTCCTGCACCACGTATAATAGATATAATTGACAACACATTAGTTAAATTACAAGATTACAACTATTTATATATCTTTTACATAAAGCAAGAAAAAGAAATGACTCAAGGCTGCTAATTGTTCGAAATAAACCTGAATTCAAAGAGGCTATTATGTACATTACACACATTAAGCTGAATTTATACTTACAGAAACTAATATAGTATATCATATTCGAAAAATAAACCAAAAAGTCATGCTTATGCAACTGCATATTGTCCGTTTTAAATAAAAAAGATTACCTGGAAGATGTATTTGAAGCTTAATCGCAAATGAAGCTTCGAGGCTCAATCTCTCTCTCTCTCTCTCTCTCTCTCTCTCGATCTCTCTCGATCTCTGTATGTATCTCTCCTCCTGCATTCAATTCTCTAACCCCTAAACCCTAAAACCCTGTTTTGTAGCTGGACACTAGTTTGATTTGTTCTCGTCATATCAAATTGCCATCCGAACCTATCGGCCCATTATCTATTTTTAACCTATCGCCCCAAGGCCCAATATATATGTTTTCTTTCAAAAATTATGTTAAAATCCGTTTTAAAGGATCGTTATTTTATATAAACACGTGGGAAAATCAATTATAAATACCTAAACTATATCCCTTAACCTTTTGGCGTTGTTTCATTGGATTATAATCTCGGATTAGTATCCTTTCATTATAATATTTCATTATTATATCTAAGTATTATAATCTTTTAAATTATCAAATACTAGGTTTGTTCCGAAAAATTAAGTTGAGATTTTGATTATAATTCTTTAAATTATAATTTTATGCTTGTTTTGAGGGATTAACATAAGTATTGGACTATTATCCTTTAAATTTTTTAATTTTTTGTTTGTTTGACATTGAATTATAATTTTTTTTAAAATGACTTGTCAGAAACGATTAAATAATAACTCATCCAACCAATTATTAAAGATGATTATAATCATATCCCTTATCCGATGAAAACAAACAAGGGATTAATATTTCAAAGGATTATAATACCTTGATCTAATCCCAAATAAATTTTTGCAAAACAGACATATTATTAAAAAATTTAAAGGATTATAGTCGTATCACTTATTTAATCCTATAAAACAAACATGGTCATTGAGTTTAAGTTCTTAAACTATTTTTTTTGTAATTGAGTCCTTAAATTATATAATTTTTGGATTCAAGTCCTTAAACTATTTCTTTTTGTAATTGAGTCTGTAAACTATATAAATTTTTAAGTTAGCTCCTTAAATAAAATAATTTCTTAATTGAGTCCTTAAATAAATTTTTATTTTGAAATTAAATTCTTTTGTCTAACTTTTTTAACAAACATAAATTTAATTATTAATAATACATTTTTTATATATATTTAAAATTAAAACATAATTTTAAATTATATTGAACACATATATAATATTAAAATATAATTATTTTATATATATTAATTGACATATATACAACTTTATATTAGTTAGTTCTTATTATTAAAAAAATTTATTTTGATCGGCTCCGAGAAAATAAATCATTTATATTATTACATTTACTAATGTGTGTTGTTGGAATTCATATATTTATTATAATAATTCAATTCAAAATATTAAATAATATATATTATTTTTAGTTTAAAATATCTGACTCAATTAAACCTAACACAACTTTTGTTATTCTAATTTAATTAGGTCACATTAATAATTATATTAACATTTATTAAAAAAATAGGTAGAAGAATGTAATTTTAAAATAAAAATTAATTTAAGGACTAAATTAAGAAATTATTTTATTTAAGGATCTAAACTTAAAAATATATATAGTTTAGTGATAAAATTAGGATAAGAGAAGTGTTAGGTACTCCAAAAATATTTCCAATTTTTTTCTCAAATATTGAGTTGTTGTCATGTGTCCTGCCACATCATTTGGGATAATTTTTGGGTACCTAATACTCTCTTACTCTCTTAGGATAATAAATCATTTAAGGACTTATATCCAAAAAATTATATAGTTTAAGGATTCAATTACGAAAAAAATAGTTTAAAGACCTAAATTCAAAAATTATATAGTTTAAGAACTCAATTACGGAAAAAAAAATTAAGGACTTAAACTCAAAAAATCATATAGTTAGGGATGTCCTGGCTGATTTTCCCTAAACACATTTTAGTTATTTCTTTATTTAACTTTATGGTTTGTTTGGTAACGTGAGTTTTATTTATAATTTCAGATTTTGTCAAACTACATATTTATATAATTAAAAAAAATTGGATTTAAATTTTATTTGAAATCCAAAACATTCAAATATGAAATCCATATTTTCAAATACTATCTTAATAGTGACACAAGTTATAACAATATCATGAAAATAATCAAAATTGATAGAAATCTATTTTTATATAATTATAATCGTTTAAATATTAAATGAATAAAATAATAGTTTAAAAAATATAATTTTTTGGAAAAAATATCATTTAAGTGGAAGTCTGATTTAAAATAATATTTATACCACATTCCAGAGAAAGAAACAGAATAATTTTCTGGAAGTAAAAGAAAAAAATTTAAGGATTTAAGAAGAAATTTTTTGTATGACTCATATTTAGTTAATTATTATAAAAATGTAAATGTTGGTGGACTAGCTAAAATTTAAAAATAAAATATAAACTAATACACAGATGTTGAAAAGTAATAAATTAATATACAAACTAGTGAAAAAGTCGCGTTTCGCGGTGACCTCATAATAAATTTTAAATTTATTAAAAAAATTCTCACAAAATTATATTATTGATGACTGAACTGTATATGATAAAATTTGACATAACAAAATTATATTAAACCAAAATAGTAGTATTAAATTTATAAATATTATAAAATCAAATAATAATTTCAAAATATATATGTGTATTATAATTTACAACTTACTAATTTTTTATGATTCTAAGATCTCTTTTTTTCTCATCCGTCGCTAACAATATTAATGTCACTAATGTAGGTCAAGCAGCTCACGACATCTAGATAAGTANTTTATGATTCTAAGATCTCTTTTTTTCTCATCCGTCGCTAACAATATTAATGTCACTAATGTAGGTCAAGCAGCTCACGACATCTAGATAAGTATTTGTTTCCCAGAATAATCAATCTATTACAGAAGGGGGTTGAATGTAATAGTGCCTGT
>QRFB01001319.1:20487-32987 GCA_008931105.1 Oenanthe javanica
AAAATGAACTTCTTCCAGTGTTGAGTAGCAATCCTATAAAAATACTTCTGATACTTGGATCCTTTGTGATTAGTTGACTGTCTTCGTCTTGATTCCTGATTGGTGCTTATTATTTACTTCTATTTATTAGCTAGAGTTGAGTTGTCATCTAATTATTACAAATAGGCCTAGTCATATGCCTTTCAGGCAATCAGATAACGCTCTTCACACTAGATTAATAGCTTTTGGCGGAGCTTTTATACTCCATAAAGTTTGCCAAAGCTTGTCATTTTCTTCCTCGTTCCAATTACTCCTTTGAGCTTGCAATAATCTGTACGCTGATTTGACCGAATAATTACCTGTTTCCTCCAGACACCAGTACAATTGATCTTCACTATTAGACTCAGACAACGGGATGGCTAACACACATGCTTGATCCCTCTCATTCAAAACATCCTTCACCACTTCCATATCCTACTCCTTTTTATCCATACAAAGCAACGAAGCCACCACATTTCCTTTCAAAGGGTCTGACGACGACGTAATATAAGGATTCTCTCTCAACAAAAGCCAGGGCTGATCCATAATTTGAATTCTAGAACCATCACCAACTCTCCATCGAGCCCCATCAGTAAATAACTGCTTAGCTTCAAGAAGACTGCGCCAAATAAAACTGGGGTTGTGACCTAGCTGAGCGTGAAAAATATCCGATGAATCATAATATTTAGCCTTGTATAGCCTCGACACTAGACTGTTAGGGTTGCTGGCCAATCTCCATAACTGCTTACCAAGCATCGCAATGTTGAAATCTCGAAAATGTCTAAACCCCATGCCACTAGCATTTTTATGTTTAGTTAATCTCTCCCAAGACATCCAACTAATCTTCGATTTATCATTTTGAGATGAATTCCACCAGAACCTTGTTAAGCTTTTCTCAATATTTCTTGTGATTTCCATAGGCAAAAAGAACACATTCATAGCATAAGATGGCAATGTCTGTGCTACCTGCTTCACCAAGATTTCTTTCCTAGCCCTCGAAATGAAATTGCCTTCCCAGTTGCGAATCTTCATGTCAACTTTATCTTTTAAAAACCCAAGCATAGCTTACTTATTTCTGCCAATCACATTCGGTAACCCCAGGTAAGTCGATTGATCATTTGCTTCTGCCATTTGAAGATGCTGATTTATCGAATCTTTATTGTACTGCAACACATTCGTACTATAAAATATTGAAGATTTAGATCTGTTCACTTGCTGTCCAGAAGCTTTTTCATAGGTTTCCAAAATTTCGAGAATCCTCATAGCCTCGTCTGAATCCGCTTTACAGAACAAGTATGAGTCATCGGCAAAGAACATATGGGTTACCATAGGAGCCTTTCTGCAAATTTTAACTCCGTGAATCCATTTCTTGAGCTCATATCTCCTCAACAACGCAGAGAAACCTTCAGCACATATAATGAATAAATATGGAGAAAGTGGATCACCTTGACGCAGTCCCCATGTTGGCAAAATTGGACCCATTTCATGCTCCCCATGGATGATTGTATATTTAACCGAAGTAACACATTTAAGAACTAGCGACACCCACCATTGAGAGAAACCCATTTTTAGAAGAATCTCTCTAAAAAAGTCCCATTCTATGCGATCATATGCCTTGCTCATGTCAAGCTTCAAGGCCATATACCCATCCTTTCCTACCTTCCTCCCTTTCAAATAGTGCATGATTTCATAAGAAATCATGATATTGTCTGAGATAAGCCGATTTGGGATAAAAGCACTTTGATTATCAGACACAACATCATTTAACAAGTTTTTCATTCTATTGGCCATGACCTTGGTTATAATTTTCATAATGACATTGCAGAGTGCTATTGGTCTTAGGTCCCCAACCAACGTAGGATTCTTCTTTTTCGGGATCAAAACAATGTTCGTGTCATTGAGCCCCTGCAACAACTCACTTGTGGCAAGAAAATGTTTTGTTAAACTATAGACATCCTCACCAACAATTTTCCAATGTTTCTGAAAAAATGTCGGGGTCATTCCGTCTGGACCCGGTGCTTTATCAGGATGCATTTGAAAAAGAGCAAATTTGACTTCTTCTCTTGTAACCTCTTTATTTAATTCCCCATTTTGCTCTGTTGTTATTGTCTGAGGCACACAATCCACTACATCTTTATACTCCACACGCCCAGCTGTAAAAAGATCCGAGTAAAAGGATTGAATAAGGTACTGCAAGCCATTCTCCCAATCAAGCCACTCACCTGAATCATTCTTTAGCTTAGTAATCCGATTCATTCTTTGCCTTTTATTACAGGCTGCGTGAAAATACTTTGTGTTCTTATCACCTGCACCGAGCCAGAGTTGTTTTGATCGTTGCCGCCAGAAAATTTCCTTCTGGTCAAGAATCAAGAAGAGCTGATTCTTAATATCCTTATACTCCCTTATAGACAGATCATCACGTCTCCTCCGAAGAAGCTTCAGTTTCTGATGGCACTCTTTAATTCGTTTGTTGAAACAACTCGTAATTTCTTTTCCCCAGATACTTAAATTATCAGCACACAGTTGTATTTTCTGCTGAATATTAGACCCCTCAGATGACTCCTAATTTTCTCGCACAATAACATTACACAATGGTTCCGTCAGCCATGCGTTTTCAAAGCGAAACCGCTTCTTCCTCAGTCCAGTATTTCTACAAATTGGCTCAAGAAAAATCGCACTATGATCTGAAGGTGAGCCTTCCAGATTATCCAGTTTTGAAAAGGGAAATAAATCAAACCAACTAGACGTTACCATGGCTCTATCCAGTCTAATTTTCAACCAAGAATCTGTGCCTCTCCCTCTCTCCCAGGTGAACGGATACCCCACCAGCTCCATATCAAACAAACTTGCCTCTTCTAAGGTATCATTGTACCCATCCAATAGCCACTGAGGATAAGAAGCTCCTCCTTTTTTATCTACCTGCGATACAATGTTGTTCATATCTCCGATGGTACACCACGGCAAGTTAGCATCCCTTGATAAGTTACGAAGTAACTCCCAAGTTCTTCTCCTCTGACTCCTGTTAGATTCACCATACATCCCAGTTAGACGCCATGACTGCATACCACTACCTGAGATTTCCACATCAATATGATTAACTGACCAACTACGTAATTGCACTTGATACTGATCCTTCCAAAATAGAGTTAGACCCCCACTACGCCCTTGAGCCTTCACTATTAACATGCCCTGAAAACCTAGCTGAGATCGAACTCCTTCCATCTTCCCCATACTACTTAGTGTCTCACACAGAAAAATAAACGAATGCCGTTGTTGACGAATCACGTCTTTGAGGAACCGAAGCTTCCAAGGCGGCCCAATTCTTTGGCAGTTCCAACTCAGGATACTCATAATGATTAGCGGGTCTGCACTGCAGATCCCTCCATTGGCAAGTTTTTTGGCATCGTATTCTCATTATTCTGTGTACGTAGCATGTCCGTATCCTCATTATTATTATTATACTGCTCTATAGTTAGCCCACTTAAAATGGGCTCTTCCACTCTACGCCTTTTTTGATCCGCTATTTCCAGCCCATTTAACTCTTTGACACTGATCATTTCCCTCGCTAGTGCAATTTTCAAATTATTACCAGCTGTATTATTCACATACGTTTCTCCTTCAGTTATGCTCATCCCATTTTTTGCGCTTCTACTTTCCATATCTTGAGAGACTGTAACCATCTGCATCCCTAACTTTGTGGGGATATGATCGCTCACAACGCTATCAGCGGTAACAACTTTACTGGCATCTCTCATCATCCCATCTGACTGAGAACTAACCGGATTCCTCTTTCTTTCACCGGATTTAATAAACCTCCATCTGGACTCCGAAGCCACTGATTAGTACTATTACTTGCTTGCCTTTGTACTTGAGCTCTAAGTGAACTGTCATACTTACGGATATCTTTATCCTCTCGGTTATCAAACAGGGCTTCACAGAACTTATCAGAGTGTCCGATTCGTCCACAATAAAAACAGAAAGGTGGGAGTCTTTCATACTTAAACTTTATCCATATCCATTCTCCTCCACTCTTCTTTATACGCATCTGACTCTTCAACGGGCGACGAACATCAACAGTTACTAGAATCCTTAGATAAGACCTCCACATGCCTTGAAAATTCTTTGGATCGGACTTCATAAAGGTGCCAACATAGTTACCTATTGATTTCAGAATAAACTCTGAATTGAATCCTATGGGTAGATCATACACTTGCACCCACATAGAGATTTCAAACAGCTCCACATTACCCAGTTGTTCGTCAGCTTCAAGCTTTTTAACTATGAGGGTTTGCTGATTGAATGTCCATGGACCGTCTTCTAGAACCCTTCTCACATCTAACTCGTGAAAGAACTTAAAAAGAAATATATTTGGGTACGATGTAGCCTTCATGAATACCCCTTTAACCGGCCTCCATATGGATGACAATGTATCTTGCATAGCCAAAAAATTAACCTTTCTGTTTGTAAGTAAACGCCCCACCAAGCAATGAGTATAATCCAACTCTGCCTTTTCTCCAGCCGGTTCTTCTAAGATTAAACCATCCTCATGCTCATCATTGATAGATAAGTTTGCATAATCTTCCAAAATGCTATTACCTCTCGATGTACCAGCCATGAATACAAAACCTTGAACTTTGTATATTATGAATGAATTATAAACTCATCAATAGGATGAGACAGAGAGAAAACTCATCAATAGGATGAGACTCAGCTTTGTGTTTCCATATAGACGGTATTTTTTAATTACATTTTTTTAATTTAGTAGTTAAGAATTTTAATAATAATTATAACTTATAAATAAGGAAACTCTTCACCAACCACAATCGGATAAAAGTTAAATTCTGGCCAACATCGTTTTTTACCATTGATTTATCAAATGGACGGCTATGATAAGTTTTTTTTAAAAAGTTTACGCTATATAATACAGCGTATACGCTGTATTATATAGCGTAAACTTTAAAAAAAATTCAAAATTGCCCCTCTAAAACTTATGTTATATTATATCTTGTCGTTGATTGTGCCTCACTTATACTACATTTCTAGCTGAGTAGTAAGCTACATTATTTTGTGTGATATTTCATCACTTCTCTATCACCTCCCACTTCTTTATAATCTTGTAGTTTGAGCTTGGGAGGAGAATATTTCATTTGGTTCAAGATTTAAAAGTTTGAGATTAAGAGAAGAAGATTCATATAGTTCAAGATTTAAAAGTTTGAACTTGTTAAGATTAGCTCTCTTTATTGGAACCCCCTCTTTATTTTATGAATTTTTGATTTTGATCTTGGTAACCCTATGATTTTGATGTAGTTTGATCATTATATTTGAAAAAAATTGTAAAAAAATGTACACTTTGATTGTAGTTTGATTTTGGTATTATAGTTTGATTTTGATTTTGGTACACTTTGATTGTACTTTGATTTTGGTATTTTGACATTTGCAATAAAAAAGATTCCTGCCTTAATTTTTTTTGTTGGTTACTTACGCTGTATTATACAGCGTAAGACTAGATATTTCATAAACTTCACTTAGTTTTTTTCGGTTGGTTACTTACGTTGTATTATACAGCTTAAATCATTTCTCTTAGTTTTTTTTGGTTGGTTACTTACGTTGTATTATATAACGTAAGATCATATATTTAAAACGTTGCTTGTGGTTGTGGTAGAATATATAAATTTAGGTTTTAACTTCTTTTCAACTAAACGTGTGCTTAAAAACTGGGTTTTTCGCAAAAAAAACGCTTACGATGTATTATACAACGTAAACTTTCACTTTTTATGCGTGTTATTTAAGGGCGTTTTAGGAAATAAATTATTTTTAGGTTACGTAGTATTACATAATATATATGCCATATGATACAACGTATACTTTTTTTTTTTAATCTGAGTCGTTGATTTAAAATTTCAATAAATGAGTTATTTTTTTAAGACACTACATCCAATTGTGGCTGTAGAACCGACCCCTATAAATAATTAGTATATAATATAATGTTGTTATTAAGAATAGATCCTGTGAACTTTGGTAGTATTAAATATGATCTCTTTTACTCTTATTATATATATATAGGATATAATTATTGAATGAAGATTACTTTGTTATAAAATTGATGATTATTCTATTTGATAAATAAAAGTTAGAAAATACGTATATATATTTAAAATAAATTATTAGGAAATAATATTATTGGGTTAAATATAACATCTATTAATATAATGAATAAAAATAGATTATATTATTTAAATACAAGACAAATAATAAATATTTTAAAATCCGTCTCGAATCATACTCATCACAACACTACATAACACTATTCATATTTAATATTCCATACTGTGCAAATTATTTGTTATTGTTTAATATTTTATAGTCAAAATAAATTAATTTTAACTGAAAATTATATATATTATATAATTTAAAAAATATTATAAAAATTATATAACTTAATTTAAAATATAATTTTCAATTTTTCTAAAATAATTAATGAATAATTATCAATTATTAATTAAAATTTAATCAACTTAATCACAAAAAACCAAACACAAATACACAATAGATAAAAGGACATGGTTATTTTAATCAAAAAAGTCAGCATCATTAAAGTTTCACGGTCTGCCTGGTCGGTTACTAGAAAAATTGAAGTCGGTAACTGGACAAATACACACACATGTTGTATATATCTATTATCATCTTACACTGACCAACATCCTACGGAAAACATATGAAATATCTTACACGGTTACAACTCTATTCACTTCTCTCACTGTTTTATAGACTTTCCAAAAACACAATCTTCATTGCTTTTAATTTTATTTGCGTCTCAACCCACCAATAATTACTTTCATTTATTGTTATATATATTTCTTGATTTTCTATTATATTGTAATGCAATCATTTCTTCAAGTGATCTGAAACAAATTGGGAAAATATGGATTGTGGGGTTTGTTCATCAGAATCGATAAATGGGGAAGATGTGTTTTCTTGTAAAGAATCTGATGTTTCTTCTGCTGATCATCTTGTTGTTATGGTCCATGGTATCTTGGGAAGGTCTGTTTTTATGTACTATTTGTGTGTGTGTGTGTCATATTTTTATTTATGTATTGTGCAATGGATTATGGGGTCATGTTTACTTTGATTATTTTGTAGTTCTTGAAATTTAGACTATGCAGAATTGAAGATCAATTGANATTGAATGAAGATTACTTTGTTATAAAATTGATGATTATTCTATTTGATAAATAAAAGTTAGAAAATACGTATATATATTTAAAATAAATTATTAGTNGGATTATTTCGATATTGGTTGCAGTAAACTAGTTTGTTGGGTTATATATGTAGGTTTGTAAGTAACAGTTAATACTTGTAGTATTATAGTATGAGAAGTCCTTGATTTTTTGTGATTGTGGCGAGATTTGGACTATAATTTTTCATGTGCATCATCATNGAAATAATATTATTGGGTTAAATATAACATCTATTAATATAATGAATAAAAATAGATTATATTATTTAAATACAAGACAAATAATAAATATTTTAAAATCCGTCTCGAATCATACTCATCACAACACTACATAACACTATTCATATTTAATATTCCATACTGTGCAAATTATTTGTTATTGTTTAATATTTTATAGTCAAAATAAATTAATTTTAATNTATCTCGGGAAATAAATCTCTTTGGTAGAAAAATGTGTATTATTGTAACAGTTGATATCTTTACATGTACTACAGTTTCATAGGATGAACCTTTTTTGAAAGGGAAATTGAAATGTTCTATTAGCAGAGATAATGATTGTTCTATATATGCTGGTGTTGCTTTACTAATATAGAACTGCACTGCTTCTGCATGGTGTGATTTGTGTGGTGAATTTTTTTAAAAAAAGATTTTTGACAGTTCGATTTTACTATTTTTGCAGTAGTGCAAACTGGAAGTTTGCTGCTGAACAGTTTGTCAGGAAGCTCCCCGACAAAGTCTTTGTTCACCGTAAGCAACATGTTTTATGATTGCCGAAATTTCTTGTCTCGCTTTTCTTTGGAAGCATATTTTTCTCTGCCCGTCATGACCTCATGTTGCCCTCGCCTCTTTTCTCATTTAGTGTTTTTTCAGAGTTCAGTTAATTATTCTTTCATAGTGGACTGCATATGTATGTTTATTAATATTTTATTGTAGTATTCATCTGTTTCCTGCATATACAGAAATATTGAAACATACATTTACTTTTCATGAAGATTGAAATTGTCCTCTGATTGCATTGGTGTAATTTATGGTTGATTGTTTCCTCCTGGGTGTCATCACCTACAAGGTTTTATGATAAGGTTTGTACCGATTTGACGAGTTGATTACAATACCGAAGCATGTGTTGAATTTAGGCCCACTTATATCAAAATCTAAAACAGGTTTGTTAGAATGAAAAGTAGTTTTAATGGTGTGACTTGTGGCTTCATAATAATCATCTTCGAGTCCCATACTGTTTGTTATTTCCATTCCTTTCTTCCCCTTCCGTTGGGGTCTATGTGCTAGAAATAATTAAACTATATTCCTTTGGTTTATAAATTCCTGATTGCATTTACCATCTACGTTAGGTTGAATTGTTGCTAAACTTACCACTTTGTTGTCAATTTTCCTTATAGGAAGCGAAAAGAATATGGATAAACTAACGTTAGACGGTGTGGACGTAATGGGTGAAAGATTGACGGAGGAGGTTTGTAATACTTATATTTATGGCTAAAAAAATGCCAGATTTGTAGGATCTATTATAGTTATACATCCTAATATATTAATTTTTTTGCAGGTCCTTGAACTGATTAAACGGAAGCCAAATTTTCATAAAATCTCATTTGTTGCTCATTCTGTGGGAGGATTGGTGGCAAGATATGCCATTGGAAAATTATACAAGCCTTGTAAAACTGACAGTGCAAGCGATTTATCAGTTGATGTTGGTGAGGAGTTAAAGGGGACAATAGGTGGTTTAGCGCCAGTTAACTTTGTTACTGTTGCCACGCCTCATCTTGGTTCAAGAGGTAACAAGCAGGTACGAGTCTTGCTTGATTGTCAGGACTGAGAAGCTGAATATAATGCATCATTTAAATGTTATTTTGGATTGATATAAATTGTATGATTAATATTTACTGTTGTATTATATCTGAGTAAGAGCTTAAGTGATAAAGCCAAATTTTTGCATTATTTACTCCGGACAACTCAATATATTTTGAACTGATAATATGATCTATATTCTGATTTTCTAACTTTCCTGTTGCGTGCTTCAAAGTTATACTTTTGTTTTTGAATTTTATAATATAATCTTGAGGCATAATTTATGAATTGGGCTTATTGTTACTGTCATTTAACATGCTGAGAGTTCTGGCTTTGAGTAAAGCCAAGCTGTTCATTATAAAGCTTTCTAATTTTAAATTATAAACTGAATTGTGATTCTTAGATGCAATATCTTTCTATGTCCTCACAATACTCCTGCCTTAACTTTTTAATTAGTGACAGGAGGATTCCTGGACTTCCATTGGCATATATATTATGTGATTCGCTATGTTATTGACATTCTGGTGTCTACTACTTGTGTAAGCCATTCCATCTAAGGGTAATCAGTAATTTGGCAGGTTCCGTTTTTGTTTGGTGTAACTGCTCTCGAGAAAGTTGCTGCTGGGGTCATCCATTGGATTTTTAAGAGAACTGGACGCCATTTGTTTCTTACCGATAATGATGATGGAAAGCCACCACTGCTTAAGCGCATGGTGGAAGATCACAAAGATTATTATTTTATGTATGTTTAGTTCAATTATTCTTGTATAATGCGTCTCTTTGTTTCGGTGTATCCCTGAGATGCTCTTCTTAAGTCTTAATTAGGGCCTATTTGATAAATGCAGGTCTGGACTCCGTTCATTTAAACGTCGTGTAGCATATTCAAATGTTGGTTATGACCGTATCCTTACCATTCAATCCGGCTGTACTGATAATATAGGCTTCTTGATATTATACAATATTATCATTTTTCCTTGACAAATACAATCAGATATTGTTGGTTGGAGAACATCATCTATTAGGCGTGCAGTTGAACTACCCAAGGTATTATCCTCAACTTTTTTATTGGTGCTTGTAATCTAGTTTCCTAATCATGTTTATGATGATGGTTTTTTGTATAGTGGGAGGACTCTGTGAATGAAAAGTATCCTCATATCGTGTATGAAGAACTTTGCAAGGCATGTGATGTTGAGCAGTGTGAGGCTATGTCAGTTGAGGTTGACAGTTTAGAAAATATAGAAGGTTTGTAAATTGTAGCCATAAACTTTGACTGTTAGAATCACTGTTTACTCGATAAGTGAGCATCCAATCACACCGACACCTTTACACCTTATCCAAATACATATAAAAAAAGCAATGAACATGTCTTCACGGACAATCCTTGCCTTTACGCTTCTGAGACAAATATGCATTTCTAAATCATTATAGCACCCTGCATTCAAATAACATGAAACAAGTACTGTTGAGAAAAAAAAATCTTTTAAGTAATAAAAACCGCAAGTGCAAGCAAGTACGGGTCGAACCTTAGAGAACGCGAATTAAGTTTTTAATCTATAAAACAAATTAAACTAGTACTCAAATATATCAATAATCAAGCAATCTAAAGGATGGGTTCATCAACTAAACACATAAAAATCATGGTGTAATTTAAATATTAATTTTTACTAACAATTAAACACATAAGTATTCGCAAGAAAGACAACCAATGATTCCAAATCAAATATTATTTAAAAGGGGTAAAAACTACGTAGTAAAAATATTACCAATTAAATCAATTCTCAAAATCATATGAATCCTAACTATACGAACTCCCAACTCTACTTGTACTCTACTTGTGTTGCTCTCTACTTGTGTTGCTCGTATGAAATTACTCACATAGACATGATATTGGAGATAACTAATAAGATAAATACATCTCAATTAAGCACATACACCACGAGATTCATGTCTGTTCAGCCCGACTACATCCACCCTTTAAAAAGGGCTTTTAGCCTAGCATCATTGAGACAATCATGATAAAATTAAAGGAACTCATACCAGTAATTGAAGATGAAACTTGGATTTTATTGAATAAGCTTTGAGGATATGGGAGAAAGAACAGGTATGCTAGAGAAAAAGTAAAACAATACAATGCAAAAGATCCCTGATATAGAAGGACAAATTAATTACAAAGATATTTTTATTTATTTACAATGATCCTTATGATTATTTGCTTGCTCGACTTTCCTCGAATAGATGATTCTTGCTTTATTTATCACGATTCTGCTGACTCATCATGATATGTTGTGATCTCTTGATATCAGTGCAAATATCTCCTTTTAATTGACAAATCTGTAATATCTAATATTATACTAATAAAATGTGTTATCAAGTACTTCTCTTTTCTCTTCTCATAATTTTAGAGTTAGATAAGCAGAATGTTATGGTTAAGGTTTTCTTATGCTGACTGCACATTCTGGGCAGGATTCATTATATTAGCCAATTTACTGTTCAAAATCGAACTTTATAGTTATTGCTGTAAGTTGAAACAAGCCAATTTCTTTACTATAAATATGTATGATTAATTGTAACCAGTTTCTGCTATTGACTTGCAACATTTCCCTCAAAATTCGTGGACTCATAGTTGCTTGCAGCAGTGTTTTAGCTCAACATATGCTGTTGCCAAGGGAGAGTTACTTGCATCTGTGTTATCCTGTAGGACTGTATCGCGTTAACTAGCTAATAACCTACATGTTCTTCTTTTCTGTTATTTTTGCTAACAAACACACTCACACATCCATTTTGCCTTCGCCAAGGCTTCATCCCTCGACCTTCTGTAAGTGTAGGCGATACCGTAGATATAGAGATCTTTCTGATAATATGCTTTTTAGGGTGCAGTGTGCTATATATTTCTTCCTGTGCATAATCCCTAATGCCATGATTTCTCTTATTGAACTAACTTAAGCAGAGGAATTGGTGACTGGCCTGTCCCGTGTGTCATGGGAAAAAGTAGATGTCAGCTTTCACAGTAGTAGTATACTGCGGTTTGCTGCTCACAGTGTTATTCAGGTATTTTCCCTATTCTATGAAATCAACGTCTAGGACTCTGCTGAACTAGATGATCTCTACTATGCCCAGTCATCAAAATGAAGAATATTAGTAGTAGTTAAAAAAAATTCCAGGCATTATTTGTTCTTTTACTGAGATTTGCTGTTTTGCATATTATTTCTACTGTATCAGCTTTTTATATAAAGCATTCCTTGGACTAAACGGATCTTGTGTTGATGATAAAGTAGACAACAACTACATTTTTAATTTAACTGGCAAATACTACCTTATACGAAATGTCACTGATCTGATTTCACTCTTATCATTATCATTATATCTGTAGACGTTCATCCTGGTTTCAGTATGCAAATATTTATTTCCTGATTTTTTACCACTGGCAGACAGACTTGTTTATTTGTTT
>QRFB01001319.1:37987-67851 GCA_008931105.1 Oenanthe javanica
AATTCGATGTAAAAACTCCCAAAACTTGCGTGGAGAATGACGGGGAACAAAAATAAAAGGAAACTTTTATTTTTATTACTAAATAGTGTAATTATATACAGTAGATAAATAGTGTATTTACATCTATGTTTTATGTTTTATGTGGGGCTAGTAGTTTATCAATATGTAGTAGGTTATATAACAAGCTCAATTGCTATCGGGCCTTAGTCCAATAGGCTATATACTTATGGTTTCATTTCTCTCTATAAATATTGTAATCTCCTCATATTATATTTGACTTGGTCATTGAAAATATCTCTGAATATTGAATTGAGTTATATCATGGGTTGTGATCCATAGTTTTTATCCCCGGTTGGGGGGTAGTGGCTTTTCTGTGATTAATCCACCTAAGTTCATCTTTTTATTTGTTTTATTCAATATTTACATTGTTTCTACAAGTTGTACCATATCAATAAACATAATTTAAATACAAATTAACTCTTTGATTCCTTACTCCACATAACCTTTGTTGTTGTGGAACTTACGGGATAAACTGGCCCCCCAACCCACTAATTTCCACCACCCCCTCGCTGCTGTAGCTTAACCTGAATAAATGGAACCCCCCACCCGCACCCCACTAATTTGCCATATTTTGATTTTTGATTGTATGGGTAATTAATCGCATGAGTAAACTGTTGATTCTCCAATGGATGGAGTTTTTGGTTGCTATAGATTACTGGATATTAGTTACATGTAGCCTTAAAATTAGTAAACCAGGGGGTATATATTTAGAAGATTGTAAGTTGTAACCCCTTTTTTCTAATTTTCTAACAGTCTTATCCAAACCCACTGAAGAAGAGGCCGGCTTATGCAATAGTCAAGTAAGTGAACATTGTGTTTCTGTAAACATTATTACATTTTTTCTGAAGTGCATTAGTGTGTCAAGTTATTAAAAATTTCTGTTGTTTTCTTGTTTTTTATACTTAAGTCTACCCAAGATCTCTTAAACTCTGTCACTCGGCTTTATTTCAGGGAAACGTTTGTCAGCCCTCAAGATGTTGTAGCACAGAAAGTATGAGAGTATCCTTTCTTGTTATGTTGCATGTTTGCTAACAATTTATTGTGGTATAATAGTAAATTCTTTGCATTTCTTCAGATTGTTCTCCGGAAGGACAGTCCTAGAGGGGTGCATTTTCCTCGTGCTGGGCCGCGAGAAAAGGTTTGTATGCCACAAGTAATTGCTTTATCAAAATAAATATTTTTCTAAGCAGCTTGTTACTTTAGGTTTATTTCAAGTCGGAAGACGTTCGTGCTTGTATTGTGACATGTGGCGGTTTATGCCCGGGGATCAATACAGTGATTAGGGAGATCGTCTGTGGCTTGAATTTTATGTATGGCGTTGATGATATACTTGGAATTGAGGTGAGTTATGTGGATAAGGGTTCTATACAAGAGATATGTTGCCTAATTTGCTTTTAATAACATGAACCACACTTATAGAGTTTTAGTCTCTTTTTANTGTCTCTTTTTAAGTATGAAAAATTGAGCATCTACTCTGTAATAGCTAAAAATTGACGACTGTTCCATCATCTTATAGATCACACAGAAAATTACTGTTGAATTTCACAGGGAGGATACAAAGGCTTCTACTCAAAAAATACTAAGAAATTGACGCCTAAAATTGTCGATGATATACATAAGCGTGGTGGCACGCTGCTTCAAACTTCACGAGGCGGGTCTGATACAAATAAGATAGTTGACAACATTCAGGACAGGGGCATAAATCAGGTTACACAAATTTCCCTTCTTTATCTGCATGGTAAGTTTTAGTAATTTCTTACAATACTTGAGATATTATCTGGGTTTAAGGTTTACGTAATTGGGGGAGATGGTACACAGAGAGGAGCAAATGCTATTTACAAGGTGAGATGATCAATTAACTGTAGTTTCTTTGGTATAATTCAATCATAGCTAGGCAGCTAGGCCAATATGGATATATTTAAGCTTAAATATCAACCTTTCTATCAGGCGGAGCCTAATATATCAAGTGGGTCATTGGTTGTAAATTGGTCTTACTTGAAAGGGCCATTGAACTCAGCTATGGTAACACTTCGTTGAAGTAAAAAAAAGAGAGTCAAAATTAACGAAAAGTTTTAACAACATGGCATGCTTGGTGATTTGCAATGATATGGCGTTTATGTAGCTTTGGACGGTAGATTTTTTTAAAAAAATATATCTATTTGTATGCATACAATCACTGTTCAGAAAATATACATACACGTACCCAATTCTTCTATTAGTACCTCCCCGACTCATAATTTTTCCTCTGCTTCTATTAGTACCTGCCCGACTCATAATTTTTCCTCTATAATGGCTCCTTCTTCCCTACAATTACACCAATTGAAAATCCGGGTCAAATTCAATCATCATTCTTCTTTTAATCTACTTTTAACCTGCCTATATATCAATTTTAAAAAATTCCACATCACCTTCTCTTTCTGTTAGTTTTGACGAGATAATTAGTGGAAGTTAACGAAGTGATACCATAGCTTTTGATGAGGCTTTTTAGACCATTTAACACATAATGGCCTCCTTGATATTTTTGGTTCCAATTGATCACCAGATTGATATTTAACCTGATTATCTAATACTCATTTTTTTCTTGAAGGAAATAGAAAAACGAGGTCTTCCAGTCGTGGTAGCTGGAATTCCAAAGACAATTGACAATGATATTGCAGTAAGTTGTATGAGTTATTATACTTTGATTTGATCTACATCTCCTGTTCTTATATATAGCACTTCAGTATAGACTATAGTCTATGGTATACTTCCTTTATCTACACCCAATTAAATACCTGAGTGATCATTTCTCCTGGTACGTGGAACTTGAGTTTTGGACAACTGATCCAAAAGTTCTTGTCCGTGGTAGAGCTCTTTCTTTAAGATATTTGAAGATGAATTGCTATATGATATATAAGAAATTACTCAGATTATAACTAAGATCTGCATGTTATTTTTCCTTTGCTTTGCCCAATTAATTATTTTAGATGTCTGATTTCGAAATTGATGCAAATTGTTTGTTAACCTTGTAAAATACTATCAATTACATGTACATGTTAAAATCATAATTTTTATTGTTCCAGGTAATAGACAAGTCTTTTGGTTTTGATACTGCTGTTGAAGAAGCTCAGAGGGCCATTAATGCAGCACATGTTGAAGTTGAGAGTGTGGAAAATGGAGTTGGAATTGTGAAGCTTATGGGTCGGTACAGTGGTAAGTGTCCGGTGTAGAAAGTAATGTTTTTATTTTGGGTTAGAATCTTAACGTTTATGCTTTCTTATGTTTATTTTTAATGTTGACTGTTTGATTACAGGGTTTATAGCTCTGTACGCAACATTGGCTAGTAGAGATGTGGTAAGATTCAAGACTGATTCAGCACATAATACATAACATAATACATCACATACCTTTTCTTCAGGGAAGTGTGTCAGTGCTTTGTGTAGTTTAAGTTAGATCTGATTGGGCCCATAACTTGATTAAAGGTTGTAGCTCTCTTTGACTACTGTGACTATTGCAAGTACTCATAATCATTTTGAATTGAAACAGGATTGTTGTTTGATTCCAGAGTCTCCATTCTATCTGGAAGGTCAAGGTGGGCTTTTTGAATTTGTTGAACAAAGGCTCAAAGAAAACAACCATGTTGTGATTGTAGTGGCAGAAGGAGCAGGGCAGGAATTTGTTGCTCAGACCATGCAATCAATTGACGAGAAAGATGCATCAGGAAATAGGCTGCTTCTAGATGTTGGTCAATGGCTAACTGAGAAATTCAAGGTATGTTTTTTTTTCCCTTAAGACTTCATTTTCGAGGATAGTTAAAGAAATAATCAACTCAAAAATGCCAAGTGTACATGTAATTTTATCTCTAATCAGTGTTGGCAACAAAGTCAATAATGTTGGATTGTATGCATTTTTATGTACAATTTTACCAAGAGCTTGAACTTTTTTCTTCTTCTTAGTCTCTTGTTTTCTCATAGTGAATTCTTGTCCTTTTTGCTTGAGTTGACAGTTGTATTTATCTTTTACCTATCCCCTACATATGTTTTCTATTCGGGATAATTTTTTTTGTCTACTTTTTATTTTATTCAATTATTGTTTTAGCCTTTAATGCCTTTGCATCTGTACGTTCTGTCACAGGATCACTTTACAAAGGTTCGGAAGATGACAATAAATCTAAAATACATAGGTAAATCTGGGAATTTGACACTCATTTTGCTGTCATGTTTCTGCTTGTTTCTATTCGTTTAAACTTTAAACACAGTGATGTTTTAAAAAGAAATTATATACAGTCAAAAAGAGTTGCATACTCATCTTTGTAGGGTGTAAAGTATTGTCATTATCTCTGTGGAGTACTAAATCATTTAATGGAGAAAGATGTACCAGGTATAATTCAGTCAAGACATAACACCTAGTCACCTACAAAGTCAGAGATAAGGTTATGATTTCACTCGATCAAGTCATGTGTTTGTATCACTTACAACTTTTGCTCATAAAAGTTTGATAATCCAATAAAGACATCTAATAAAAGCTCTGTATTTTACTGCTACTATTTAAATGAGGAAAAATGATAGAATAGAATGTCTGTGAATTAGAATTAGGACTTCTGAAAATTCAAATTAATTTGCACCACTTGTGCGATGAAATATCTTAACTGTAAACTTTTAAAAGAATGCAATCAAAACAAATGGAGACCAAAGAGATGATTCCTAAAATCAATCAGGTGATGGTTGTGGACAAGGGTTTAATTTGAAGAATCTAGAATGAGAAGTGGAGGATAATAATGACTCTAGGTATGAGATTTTTATAGAGTGAAAATTGAGATTCGTAACTGTAATGAATCTATGAAAGTAATAGTGTCATGTGTTATATTTAGTCAAGGATGATTTAGGGAGTGTAATACTATTATTTTATTGTTTAATTCAAATTGTTTTCTTTGTGTTTGGAATTTGGACTTTGGACTATAGAGTTATGAATTTAATAGTGTCTAGAAGTGGGAAGGAGGTTCCTTATGTGTCTTATGGAGACAACCTTTGCATCAATTCACATGGGTAGATGATGCTACTCTTTGGGGGGCTTATCCCATTCAAGCTTGTCCTAAAGCTCATTGTCCAGGATGGGTGTAATGTATGTGTAATTCTAAGGCTGCATTCCCGAAAAGTAGACGAAGACAAATAGGAAGCTCGTCAAAAGATCTTAGTATTAAGTATTTTTTTTATATATTTTGAATCATCTAGATGAAACAAGTCCCCAGTCATTTATCATTTTAAGGGATTGAAGTGATCAAGTTTCATTAGGTCATTCCAGTAGTTAGGTTTTCAGTTTGAAATTCTACAACTCTAGGAAATACAGGATTATAATAGATTTCAGTTTTTGTATCCCAAACAATTTCCTTCCTTCCTCTGTAAAGGAGGAAATTTATAGTTTCAGTCAAAGAACCAGGGAAAGTTGGAGACAGATTATGCTTGTTTCTTTTAATGTGTTACTTCTGCTACTATAATACGTTTCTTCTATGTTACAGTCTTATGATTTTACAAGTCATTTCCAAATCCCAATGGTATCTATAGTTTGCAAGACAACTTTCGCTTCTGTATTATTTTTTCCACTGCAAGTGTATCTTGCTAATTATCTAGGATAGATTTTGAATATTATAAGCATCTCTAATTTGGGCAAGACCTTTGGCATTCAATTCAATTGTGAAATGGTTATCTCCAATTCCCCATCCTTTCTCTTGTTTAAGTTTCACAATGTGCTGCCAGTTATATATGTAGTTATAAATGCAAACAATTAACTAGACCAATTTTAATAATAACATATAGGCTGATCATATATAGGCTGATCATCTTGCAGATCCAACCTACATGATCCGAGCGATCCCCAGTAATGCATCTGACAATATCTACTGCACTCTTCTGGCTCAAAGTGCTGTTCATGGGGCCATGGCTGGGTACACTGGCTTTACAGTTGGACCTGTCAATAGCAGACACGCATATATTCCAATATCTGTAAGTTCTTTTTAGGCAATTCGCTTGCAATTTTTGTTTTTTTCTTTATGAAATGAATTCCAGTTTATCAGCTTTTAAATAGTCTCTAATGGTATGTTTTTCCCCATTTGGGTGAAGCACTACTGATTAACCTTCTAGTTATAGAACCACAACCAACCACCGCTGCAGAGCCACTCTCTTTATTCTTGATATCATGGTTCATTAAATTATGGTACTTCAAATCAGTAATATACTGTTAAACATGTAATGACTAGAGAGGTTTACGTGGCCTGTCTGCTATACAGCTCACACCAGCCTGAATGCACAATTGCCTGCCAGTCTACACATTATAGGTTGACATCCAGAGAGTTTATGGACTTATAAGTACTATTAATACTTATACCGCTCTTCGGGAAAGTCTAGAGGTTACTTTTCCATTTTCCGAGTCTACTTTAGATATAAATCCTGGATTCAGTTTTCTTCTTTACTAGAGTATCTCCAATGGTACACTAAAACAGTAAAATAGTATAATTTTTACACTATTTTAGTGTAAAACGCTCTCCAACGGGATACTATAATAGCGTAAAAATTACACCAAATGAATGTCAAATGTTCATTTACTGCAAGTTTTACACCAAATTTGGTGTCTTTAAAAATGCCCAATATACCCTTGTGTTTGTTAACAAAACAAATTTATTCCTTCTATGTCCCGTTTATTTCGTTTTGTATACAAGCAAAGTAACTACTTTTCAAAAAGTTGGAAGAATATGTATTATTATAGACAAAAGATTAACATGATTGGAGTTGGTTATATGAATAGTATATTTTTTACACCAAAATAGTGTAATCTTTACACTATTTTAGTGTTATCATTGGAAATGGTCTAAGGTGATAATTTAAGAAATTAGTTTAACCTGCTCATTTCAATACAGACGGACACAAGGTTAGACTGGATATAGGGATTCTTGCTCTTCTATTAAACTTGCTTGTAAAATCTGGTCTTCTCTTTTCACTGGAATAAAATTGTTATCTGGTGGCACTATGTTATTTGTAGTGTGTGACTGGAACTCAAAACGTTGTGAAGTTGACGGATAGATCATGGGCTAGGCTTCTTGCATCCACCAATCAGCCTAGTTTTGTTCAACACAATGATGTCAAACGAGAAAAGGTTGGCCAAGATACTCCTGATGCGATCAACAACATGAAAATTACCTCAATCTAGAAGATTTGATCTCATACATTTTTCAGTATACAATGATTCATCTGCAGATATTTTCATTTATACATGCCCGACTACATATTCACATAGACATCTATGAATGGGTTAATGGCTTATTACAAATATGTATATATGTATCTAGCCGTTTAGTATCCTTGAGGGATGAATGTTGTAAGGTCCAGTGCACTGACGATATTAATTAGTTAGGTCACATGAATAGTAGGATATCTATTTAATTTTTTTTATTTTAGGGGATGAACGATGCTCGGCAAGGGATGGACGAGGTCTGTTTAAGGTGCTATCAGTTAAACGATATATAATTGTATGCAAACTGTCGAGACCTTTTGTTTAAGTTGAATTGTATGTGTTTATTTCGATCCCACCTTTTGTTTAAGTAGAACGCCATTTAACTTAAATCTTGGAATAAAATATTAACTGACGTCGAGTAGTACATTTTTGCGGACTAATCTTTATCTTTTCCTTCTAAATAACTGCGGACTAATATTACTTTCTAATTAGTAGTTTCACAAACACTGTGGGAACCGCAACCGCTATCCTTTGGGTGCGCACTGGGTCACAAATNATGTGGGAACCGCAGCTGCTATCCTTTGGGTGCGCACTGGGTCACAAATTCTCTTCCCGTGGAATTCGAACCTGTGACCAAAAGGATGATATTTCTCTCTTTAACCAACTGAGTCAACCCTTGCGGGGTTTCTACTTCCTTTGGTTAATAATGTTGGGGGTTCACGTTAATTATTATAGCGAAAATACTGTCAGTCACACATTATGGTCTCTGCCTATATCATGACATCTCATGTGTTATATCAACGAGTATCAATTCCTCTATATTGCAATTTAGTAATTATTTGTTTTCTATATCTTATATTGCTGGCACTGCATTCCATCATCCTTACTACTACAAAAAAATTCTTGCCGATTAGCGCTTTATTGAATATAAAAAAATTGTTTCTCACGGTTAGGGAATGTATATGCTTTATCATATAAAAAGATTGTATCTAATGATTTGGGAATTTTTATGCTTTTTAAAATTTTAGATTAGGTAACGAAAAATATTCTTTTAAAATTTTTTGTCCTTTTTACTCATGATACTACGCAATTTTCATTTGGATATATGAAGTTATTTATTTTTTTAAAAACAAATTCAAGAATTTCTTCTAGGAGAATAAATTTCAAAGATGTAATTTAGGTGACGCATTATTAAAATAATAAAAATATTTCTAGAATCAATTTTCTTAGTCTTTATTGTCTCGAAGTTTTGACTAGTAGTGTATTGGCTCATTTCCTGGATACACCTCATAAATCATAATGTTTGGTAGCATGCATGCCACCAGAAAACTAAGCGGTGCAAAATTAATTGTCTGTATTAGATACAGGTCCCCATCATATAAACTTGTGTTCAGGCCCTGCCATGTTTCATCAAAACCACCTCTGATCTGGTACACAGTATTAATTAATTGATTAATCTGCCTCCAAGGTTTAGGTGCGGGTCTAATATAAATAGGCTAGAAGCATACGACATAATTAGCAGTCATTAAACCAGGATTACATACAAGTACGTTGAACTGAACTATTAGAATTTAGAAGCATTTTTCCTTCTCATTTTTAATTACTTTCTAACAACTTATTTATAATTATTGAAAAACTAGGACTCCACGCGACCACTCCCATATATTACCAAAAACGAAAGCGATGTACGTTGTCCTTTCCACCAGAGTACCAGTCAAAGTGTCAAACCATGGAACCTAACAAACTAGTTTCATATTAACAAGGACAATTAATATATATTCATCAATTTGAGATATTTCATTCCACGTGTTTTATTGTTTTCATGAATTATTCAGCATTCTTCGATCTTCTATGTGACGTGCATGGGACTCTGCATATTGCTATTTTTATGCCGGTATATTTGTTTATATAAGAACTAAATTATATTAAAATCTATAAAGGAGAGTTTGAATATTGGTTCAATCCAAATTTTATATAAAAATAAATAAAATATTTATCTTAAATATAAACCGTTAAATATTTTTATTAGTATGATTTTTTTTGAAAGACGACGACCAAAAATAAGTCTGCGTTTATTTGAATCTTCGCTCAACTGACATAATGGTGATTGGTGATCTGACATCGTGTTTCAAGAAAAAGGTAGCCATACATGAATGGGCGAGAGTATAAAAATTACAAAATTGGTAAAAAGAGCAGCGGTATAAAAATTACAAAATTGGTAGCTATCTTAAATATAAACAGTTAATAACTCTATCAGGGCATCTCCGAGCCTCCTCTTAGGATAAAGTAAAATAATATTTTTAAATATAATTAATCATTATATCTAATACTATTGAAATCAAATCTTTTACAATTTACTATTTTGGTTTGATTTTAGTGTCGGAAATGCTCTTAATATTAGGTTTGATGGAATAGTTCAAAAACAAATTCATACAATAACCTCGATAATAAGAGTATGTTACGTCATCCAACAAATATGTTTATAAATTGAATTTAACATATTATATAAACATATTAATCTTATTTGTTGCCTATATATCTGGGTCTATCGTCAGGTATTATTATCTCATTTTTTAATATATTGTTTAATTTTTGACATATTTTTAAGTGTTTCGATTATTTTATGAATTAAAATTTTGATAAACTTTTAATTCAAAAAGAATTAAAACTAATAATTTTTATAATATAATTAAAGCACTAAAAAATGCATGTTACAAATCAAAGTAATATATAAAAAATGGAACACGATAAGATAGTGATAAAGTGATTGATAAAGTAATGATAATTTTGGATAATGTTTTAGAACCGATACACCTTTATAAAGTTATAAACCTAAATATTAAAAAAAACATATAAAAACGGAGTGTGTATTAGAACACAATAAATAAAAACAAACTATAAGCGGCACTCAACATAATTGACTGCACTAACTTGTGAAGTAAACGATAAACTTGAACCACAATTAATCAGTTACTTTATAACTGAAAAAAATGTTTGTACGGGAAAATAGGGTTCTTTTTATCGTAGAAATTTAAAGACACCAACTTTGAATGTAACACATATTTGACTCCGCCTCCTTCCAAAATTACTTAATTCTGAACCTAATTGTTCATATAGCTAAGTAATGTTTATACAATATTTGTGCGGAGCATGCACAACTTTTCCAACTTGACTAGGAAAGTTTAGAACTGCTTTACTTCCTCTGAGATTGAATGCAGTACAATCATAAGCTCTAGCTGCTTCCTCATCAGTTTCATACGTCCCTAGCCATATCCTCGACCCTTTTCGTTTCGGATCACGAATCTCAGCAGCAAATTTACCCCACGGACGCTTTCGAACACCTCTATAATGTTTTTTCTTATAATTACTCTTTCCCAAACTTGCTACTGCTGTCTCTGCTTGCTTCTTGTACTTCATTTCAGGTCGATTTTGGACAATGTTTTGTTGACCAGGTGAATCTATCAAGTCTTGTTCAATTATTTCATAATTGAGAATATGATCAATGTCGTATTCTGCATAACTTGTCGCTGAAACTAACGGTGAGTATGAGTAGTAGTTGTGTTGCGGGCTCTGATCAGAGTGCATGAGATTACTGATGGAGCTTACAGATCCACTACTAGTAGTACTAATATTCGAATATTCGGAAAAATTAAGGTGATTATTGAGAAACATCGTATCATCGGAAGTGATAAATTCCTCACCTAGAAGATGTTGGCTTATAAAATCCAGTGTGAGAAGCTCTGTATCTGTCATCATTGTCATGTGTGTATGTAGTTGTATAAATTTCAACTGCATGGGATGGAAGATGGTGGCTGCAAGCATCTATATATAGGCTATTTGAGGATATATAAATTTATACAACAACCAAATCTTAAAATATACAGTACAGATTTTACATATATTATAATTAATATCTATTATAGTAAATCGGTTGTACCTTGTACGTACTGAGTTCGAAATCTGTGCATGGGTCGATATTTGGTTCCAAAAGAAGGGCGGCTCTGAAAAATATTGAAGCTAATAGTCTAATATATTGTATGTTTGACAAGATTATCATGATATATATATATATGTGTGTGTGTGAGAGAGAGAGAGAGGGAGAGAGTATATATAATGGAGTAATGTTATAATATTAAATTTAAATTTGTTCGTAAAATATTTTNTATATATATATATATATATATATGTGTGTGTGTGTGTGTGTGTGTGTGTGAGAGAGAGAGAGAGAGAGTATATATAATGGAGTAATGTTATAATATTAAATTTAAATTTGTTCGTAAAATATTTTTTTAATATTATGTGTTATATCGGATTATTTTTAATTTAATTAATAATAATTGACTTATATTTACATAAATTTATTGATTAATATATTTTATAATAGCATATCATTAAATTTATATTATTTTAAAAAAAAGTAATATTGATACAAATGGGTGATCAAAAACGTATACAAGTGCATGGCTGCGTTCATCACCAGTCTTTGCTTCCACGTTTATTTGTAGTTATTAATTTAAAATCCAATAACCATGAAACAATATAATAATATTAAGTATGCAAATTAAATTATATAACAGAGGAGGCCAAAACTTACTGAAATTTATCAAATTCGCTTGTCAAATTTATATTTAAATTTATGTTCTTCTAAAGTGATGACTTGTGATGACCATCCAATTTATGTGGCGTTGGTGTTACCTCAGGCAAGTAGATAATCTTTAATTAAGAAGACACTAGCTTAAACAAGTTAGATAGTGTAGTTATATAGATCGAGTAGCAAGCCACCTAATTAGGCTGCTATTCATTAAGTTGTAAGTTTAAGGAAATGATACAATAGCATCAACTGACCATGTGAATATATGACTTCATTCTCCTGAGGAGAGGCTGCAAACAATCAATATCATTTAAATAATCACTCATTCACTATCACACAATTATACGCATCAAACAAGGCACAAGAAAGAAAAATTGAAACATTATGCCAAGTCCATTGCACGTGCATTGATTTTTATCAAGCATCGAGACAAAAAAAAAATATCCATCTTCAATATCCCATATTATAATATTTACCAACCACTTAAGATAAATTGGACAAAATTTTAAGTTCAAGTAGACGTAAGTAAACGATATAAAGTTAAATTTATGTTTGAAAAATCATTTAGATTCAAAATAATAAAAAATTAGATGTTGTCTTATCGCATCTAAAGCGAAGCCTTCATCTATTGCACCTGCTGATGATGACTCCATGGTTACGTTAAGATCGGTGTTGCATCAGAAAAAAAGGGTGGTGTTGTACTTGAAAAATCTTGTACATGGGTTGAGTCGAAATTGGAGTGAGTGAGCTCGAGAGAATATATAGAGATAGATGTGCAACAAAAATCTTTTCACGTTCACATCCTAAAATGTTGATAGAAACAGTTAAATTTCTGTTAATAAAAATGTACAAATATTGTTTGTCTGAGTTGGTGTGGTCATTAATTAATTTCGTATATTTGTATAATAATAATTTGTATAATAATAATATTAACCTGCGATTTATGATCATTTCCTTTTTTTAACTTTGTCGACTTTGAAGCAGAACTTAATTATTTAATTCAGATCATTTCGTTGTGCCAATTTTTTCTCGTGATTGAAGTTGATTGATAACGTCGTAGAATTCTTCTATCGTTTTAGAGTTCGACTCTATCTCGCTATTTATTAAAACATATATGTATTTATAAAATTATAATACATTTTTTTACAAATTCAAAAAAAAAAAACTAGTAATTAGTAGAGTACGTGATAAGATAACCTGACGACATATATGTATCAAAACTTATCTTCTGTTTCTGTCGATTCATTATATTTATATAAACTTATCTCAATACAAATTTGTATAGTATTAACTTATACTGTAAATTTCAAAAAGCTAGAGAAATAGAAGTTGATAAATAGTTGGTGAATTATGGCCAGGTCTTGTTTGAGATTCATTATAAGCAGTGTATATGTTGAGGGGAGGCTTTTTCTTATTGTTCGGCACATATACAAGTGGGTTTCTCATAAAATTGTCCCGGGGGTGGGGTTGGTGGATTTTTTTACTTCGTTTTAATTTCAACGTTATGAACAAATATACAAAACCGAGGAGTTTCGTGGATTGAATTTCACTCGACCCAGAAGCTGGAATGGAGGAGGAAGCAGGTGCGTACGTACAAACAATTAAAGTTAATGGGAATGTTTGTGGTTGAGCTTCCGGAGCATTCTCATTCAAATCATCTTTCCGATCTCTAAAATCATACTAAAAATAGTAATTTCTCAAAATTTTCCTCAAATTTTATTAATCTTTAAAAAAATTCTACATCTCATTTCTCATTTTTATCCCTATTTTCTTTTTTATTAATTTTTCATTTCTTTTATTTATAATTTTAACTACCAACATTTATCTAATTATATATTTTTTCCGTTCCATAACTTTTGTTACATTTAACTTTCTCACATATTTTAAAAAATATACTTAAAATTAATATTTTTGAAAATTTCTTATTTGGTATAAAAGTTTAAAATCCAAAATTTTATTTAAAAAGGAAATTTTAAAAATATTATATAATTATTATTTATTTAAAATGTTAATATAAGTGTGAGAGTTAAAATGACAAAAATTACGGGATAAAATTAGTATTTAATGAGATGGGGATAGATATAGGGATAAACAGTGAAACATCAAATATGGGGATTTAGATTTGGTCCTCAAAATGATCCAAAATTATTCCTTATTTTGGAGTTTCGAATGTAGAACACACTTAAGTAAATTTTTGTAAATTTCCCTAAATAATAGGGATGCTCTTAGTGTAATAGTTTTATCTTATTTTGAGTCAGTAAGCTTTACATGTTTAAGTGTTGATCTATTTTAATTAACATCGAAATAATAAAGGAATTTGCTTTTAATCGGAACTTCATTAATTTTAGTATATGTTACTTTAACGGTTAAAAATAAAATTATGTGAATTCATTAATTTTAATAATCTTACACAGGATATATTTGAGAGTCAAAAGTTAATTTGGAATTGAAGTAGTACTCTAAAATTGTGTTGTGCGTGATGTCATGTGAAGTACTAGTTAGCTAGCGGTAGGACCGAGTAACAGTCTGTTTTTAACGGTCAAATTGGACCAGACCATTAATAGCGATTTTTTCATATCTCAAACCTGGATCAGACCGTTTGAATATTGGATCAGACCGAACCAGACCGCAGTTAAACGGTCCGATTCGGTCGGTTCCTGTTTTAAACCAAACTATTTAATATGATAATTTTAGGCATAAAAAAACCCTTCTTGAATCATATCCAATGACATAATACTGTCAAAAAATATGTCAATTTTAGTACATATATTACTAGTTTACTAAATCACGAAAATACTAATATGTGCCCAAATGACCATTTGGGCACATATTAGTATTATGCAAAACAAAAAGAAATGCATTCCAGGAGCAGACTAACAATCTAATTCTAGAAGAAATGTTATGCAAAACAAAATTATATATATATATATATATATATTAAGACAAATATAGGTAAATGCAAAATAAATTTATATTATAGATATATATAATAATATATATTTGTAACGGTCCGGTTCGGTCTTAATGGTCGGTTTAGAAATGAAAACCAGACCGGANATTAAGACAAATATAGGTAAATGTAAAATAAATTTATATTATAGATATATATAATAATATATATTTATAACGGTCCGGTTCGGTCTTAATGGTCGGTTTAGAAATGAAAACCAGACCGGACCGGAAAATAATGATTTGTATTTAAATCAAATATAAATCAAACCAAACCGCTTAAAAAATCGTAAAAAGCGATTTGGTCGGTTCGGTCAGGTCCGGTCCGGTCTAGTCCGGTCTAGTCGGTTTGGTTATTTTTTCCTCAACCCTAGTTAGCAGTGAACTAGTGATTGATTCGAATTTGATGATTTTTATTAATTTTTTTAATATTAATATGGTGATTTGTTATATACATGCCCGCATACATACAATTTAATAATGTATAAATAAAGAAGATTTAGTTTAAATATTAAATATTAAATTAATTTATTAAATAAAATATACAGCAAGTGCCAAAAACTAAATTTTATAAATTTAATCTAAAAGGAGTATATCATGTAAATTAATGTCGGCATTCTGTTACGTTTACTGCCTAACATCCCAGCGCCTCTTTCTTTTCCTCTATCCTACTACACTTTCCCCTGACTATCCTTCCAAATTCAAAGTTTCTAATTAGGTGTTCGGCTAATCGGCTGCACGCATCATATTCACAAACAATTCAACCAATTAATATATCGTCCAGCTCTTGCAATATATATTCCGGAGGGACCATTCTCTGTTATCACTCTCAGTGTCCACCAGAAAATGACATTCAATTCATCTGCTCACTAGCCCATTAGGCCATTATCCGGGGAGATATGTACTTTTACATAAAGAAATTTCAAATAAAAACTGAAGAATTGTAAAAATTAATTTAATATTTTGCACTAAAAACAATGTGATCGACAACGGAGTATAAATTTTTTGATTTGATTTGTATCATCGTCACCTGTGAAAATGACACCCCATATGTTCAACTAGTTGGGTAGCTAGCTACTTCTTGTCCTGTAGTTTTTAATAAATGACAACAAGATCTAAATCTAGTAGTGATCAATTGCTCTACATTCTCTGATATTCATTATAAAAATGTCTTAAATTTATATTTTATTTGAACACATTATATATAAAGTCAAGATATATCGATATAAAATATTTCGAAAAGAAGTGGCTGCAGCCGGAAAGATGCATGGGTAGTTTACTGAAATTATCCTGGACATGAAATTTGCAACAACTTGCAATTCTTTTTCATATTTAATTGCGGTATTTCATTAAGCTCGAGAATCATCAACTTGCAAAATTCGTTTTCACAACTTGGCTGCGCTTGGACACATTGTGCCCCTCTTGTTCCCCTCGCTATAGTGTATATCATCACTCTCTTCCCAATTTCGGTTGGGTCCGCCCAACCAAGCCAATGTAGGGGAGGGTTTCTTATTCAGCTGGCTGGCTCGCAATAAAATCTGTTCATATATATAACGATTTTTAAATGTTAAGCTCTTTACAATAGTTTCCCTCCGCATTTTTACCAAAAGTCAAAGGATAGATTCTTAACAACTATATAATATTATATATTAATTATTTATAAGTAATAATTATTATTAAAATTTCTAACAACTATAATTTTTCTTATATCGCTTCAGATTATAACTCAAACTCTATTAGATATCTTAGTAATATATAAATTTGAATTTAAAAAGTTAATTTGGAGTTACATTAAAAAAAATCGTAATTATTGTGTTACTTACATTGTTTGAGCCATATTTTGAGTTTTAGTACGATCGACACAAAACTTACAAAATTATCTTTAATTCTGAGATGCTTCAAAATCCAACTTGAGTCGCCCGTAATCTAGACAGATAAGACAATTACGAATTTTTATCAGAGAATTTTATTCCGTTTAGAAAATCTTTTTATAATTAATTTAAAACATTAAAATATTTTTTATATTAGATTTATATAGAGTCATATAATATATCAGACATTATTATGTATTATTATTAGATTATAGTAGATATAGTATTGGGGTTTTACATACAGAGAGACGGGGCAGGATTAAAAAATTTTTATCTAATTTTTTTCTATAAAAGTATTTAATATATTATATAAGATATCATTGTAACTTTATACGGAGAACCCATTACACTTACGGGAGAAATTATTACATTGAGAACTCAGAAATCTTATTAATTCGCTGGTTTGGAACGAAGGAAAGAAATTAGGTTTTTCTTAAAGTAATTATTTGAGTTCCTAGCTAAGAGTTCACATTAGCCTACAATATTAAATACACATTCTATTTTGTTACTATAATATATATAATATTATATTAAAAACATATTATCACATACTTTGAATCATGATATTTGATAAATAAATTAAATTAAATTAAAATTTAAACAATATAAATTAATAAATATTAATACATTTTTTAAATTTAATCAATATATACATTAGAAAATTATAGTCATAACACACATTAAGTATTAATATGGAGTAATATATTTGGTTCAATAAAGAACCCGTCATATATTAGTATGAAAAGTGGGATGTAAAAATTATTATGACGGTAATTGTTAGTATCGTTTTATTTTTTAATATTAACTTAAAGTTTAAATCTCATTAGCAATACAATAACATCTATTATTTATTGATATAATATTTATATTATATATATTATATAATTATTTATAAATTGTAATTAATACTATATTACTGGAAATCTATAACATAAAAAAACATATTCAAATGAATAATTATATTATCATATTATTAACAAATACATATATATTATATCTCATATACCATAATATTTATTAAATTTTATATAAAACATAATACAGATCTTATCAAAGACATATTTAAATCTATTATGTGTAATCTTAAATATACATATGTTTGATATATTAAAAAATCATGTTCATAATATTTTGAATCATAAAATTTTACATATTTATATATTAATAATATAAATTTATATTTTGTGTGATGTGCATATTTGTTACGCAATCCCCCCATCTTTCGCATATCTTGCACGTCTGTTAGCACCAGAGTTGCTAGCCGAGCATGGGGCTTGGCATTGAGGTGAAGATGGGGCATATGGGGCACACTTGGGGCTCATAGGACACTTGTGACTTACGAGGGCACTTGCACGAGTTGGATATGTCAAAATCTTATATCATGATAACGGAGGCTAAAGAATGCATAGCCAGGCACAGACACAGGGAACATGTATTGTGGGCACACTTGATTCTAGAGGAGTCACGCAGCATGGCGCAAGAGTAAAAGAGGCAGGTATTGGTTGAGACTTGAACAAGGGTACGACCAGCTTAAGGGAGAGTCATCATTTACCATTAGTCCTTAATGACACTGAGGCAACATGACAGACGAGTCTTAAGGAGTCAGACATGGTGGGCTTAGCTAAGGCATGGTTCTACGGTGAAGCTGGATATGTGATGCAATCTGTTGGGCCAGGGTTGGAGTATAATGCAGGCATGACATGGGTTCAATGCGCAAGATGGAGTTGGGCTTATACATATCATATGGATGAGCCTAGCTTACAAATAAGAAAAGTAAGTTAGGGGATATCATAATTGATATGGTATAAGGCTATATCTTCTAATGGCGGAAATCAAGGGATGTGATTCAACATATCTTCGAGAATATTCTAGAAGGAGGATTATCCTTGGAAATATTCCAAAAGGATGATTTCATGGAAGTGTATCAATGAAGATCTTCGCCATAGATGGAAAGTTTGGATGAGTTTGAACCATCCAAAGTCCGCTTAGCTGTCTATATAAGGAGGAGCTACTTCATTCTCAATTCATTCATTCATTCATTCATACACACTTATAGAGAGAAGTGAGAGCAAAATACAGATAGAGCTATATAGAGTTTTAAAGAGAGAAAGAGATTTATAGTGAGCCATTCTTGTATTGCTAGCAGTTAGTGGGTAGCTGTGCCGAGTTGTGGTAAGCAGACCTAGATTATTAGATCCTTTTTGTGGAGTAATAAAAAGGTTAGGGGTTGCCCGTATATGCTCGTCTCGTTTATATTGTGTAGTTGTTATTAACCCATCTTGCAGATAAAGAATTGTGGAGACTAAGGACTAAGGGTTAGCAGCGCATTACTGACCAAACTCTAGGAGTAGAGTTGGCACATCACTCGGCCAAAAAATTTGAAAATTTAGTCGTTGGTCGACGCTTCCGCACGGCTGTGTGACAACCTCTAGCATGGCATGAATCACCGAACCTGCAGTTAAGAATAGTAATGCTTTGAAAAAGGCGTGATTCATTAAGTGAAAGACATAACGGAATAGTTAGAGATGCCGCCCTTTGTTGCTCAAACCGCAATATTATAATTTCTTTTATTTATATTTAATTCGGTTGATGTAAAATATATATTTTAAATAATTTTAAAAACTAATATAATTATAATATATTATGACTTTTTAAAATTATAAAAATATTATTAAATTTAAAATAAATAATTTTATTAATAAAACAAAATATATGTGCATTGCACGGGTTAAAATGTAGTGAACTAAAATGCGCATAGGGCTAGTTATCGTAGTCCTCTTCCTCTATCTCTCTCCGTGTATTTTCAAATTTTAATATGAATTATTATTAATTGTTAAATATTTATTAACCGGATTTACACATAGATAGAAGCTTATTTGTTAGTTTGATTTGCTGAAGAAATTTTTAATCAAGAGATTATTATTATTGCTTAGAAAAAATTTCTTAATCCGAAATTTGTTATTAATGTTATTGAAAATTCTTATTTGATATTCTAGCGGGTTATCTCACCATGGAGGTATGGAATATTATCGGTTTTTAATTTAGGAAATCATTTCTCTGTATTCAAATATGTTTTTCTCTCGGATCTTAGAATATGTCATGCATTTTAGATGAGTCATGACTATATTTTTAGAGAAAATAATTATACTGGACATGCTTGATTTTGTTATATTCGAATCAAAATCGGATCTATAAGGTCCTTAAATTTTAGTTGGGATTTAAGTTTTTTTGACTGGTCTTCATGGTAAAAACTTCTTTTAAGCGGATTTTTTTTTAAGAATTACGTGAGTTTGATCTCATATAAATAAGAATTCATTAGAGGTCGGAAGTTAAGAACCTTTAGAAAACAATTACAAACCTTAATAATCCCAGTTCCAATATTTATCCATTATCATACTCGACAATTTTTTAAAAGAATAATCATTATTATAAATCTTAATTATGATAATAAAATTAAACTTCTATTTCTTATCAAATTTCTTAATCAACAATATCTATTATATTATTAATTCCACTAATTTTAAATTTTTATTTTTCCAATTATACCATCAATTAAATAACTCTTTCAAACTTATTAAGTTTATTTAAGTAATTTCAAATTCACCACTTATCTCAATTGTAGTGACCAATCTAATTAAATAATTATATGGGTCTCACCACTATATAATGTGATTTCAAAATTAAATTCTTGAGAATACTTTATATGTATAAATATAATATATATATCAAATTTATTCTTTTTAAATTGTTATTCTTAATCTCATTAAAAATCAAATTCAATTATCAGTCCAATATATTTTACATATTTTATTATTAAAAACATAAAATGATACAAATATATGTATAAAAAATAAAAAACTAATTAAGATATCCACAAGAGTATAAACACACTGTCTGCAAAATATTTTAAATATATGTGAGAGTTTTATTCATATGCAGGATAAAAATTTATATATTATATGAGAAAAAATGTTAACACTCCATAAATAATTTATACGCGGATACGGAATAGAAATTAACATATATATTTCAAATTAAGAATACTAAGATAGTAAATATTTGTATGTGTTTTTTTTAGAATTAATAAATCTATATTATTTTAATTTTTAAAAAATGTGACATTTGTGCAAAATATATTATAATAAATTAAAATGATTTTTTTTTCAAAAATTAAGAATAATATTATTGTTCACAATTTCAATAAATATATATAAACGAATAATATATAAAACTTTAAAAGTAATAAAATATATTCAAAAGTGTTAACGTTCTCTCGCAATTTTTTATATTTATGCAGGAGTTGTACATATACGCTAGACAAAAAAAATTATACATAACATGAGGTAATATATATATATATATAAATTGAAAAAATATATAATAATAAATATATATGAATAAAGAAAAACAATCCAAGACCTTAAAATTATATTTTAAATAACCTTTTCACATATCCAACCATACATTTGAAGATATTATGTAAAATAAGTATGTATACAAAATTTTGTAAGATATTTTTAAGAGTATAAACAATCCGTCTACAAAAATTCTAAATATATGAGGGAGTTTCACACATATACGAGATAAAATTTATATATAATATGAATAAAAGTCTTAACGTTCCCTATATAATATATGCGGGGTGTAAAAGTGCTAACGATTTGTTGTAGCCGTGAGAAATATGTATATTTAATTTTTGACGACGTGCTCAAGAAATTAACCATAATTGTGATTTAATACAACTCTTTAATAATAAATCATTATAAATTTTTTTATAGATCTACGATCTCAAACATAAAAACACACTCAAAACTCTCACAAAAAGAGGTAATAAAACCCAAAAACTACCCAATAAATAGGTAGAAAAGCTCTTAATAATGAGAAATACTTATTAACTAAAAATAAATTTAAGAGAGAAAAAAAAGGGGGTTATCATCATCTAAATAGGTGATGACATTCTCAAACCAATATATGAATTATAGTTTTTTTTAAGGAGTGGGGAAATTAGAGACATAAGAGGTTCTCCCTAAATTGATAATAAGTAAATGACAAAATATTTGCAAGGCCAATATAAAACTAAAGATTGATATTATCATGTTATCGAAAAATATCGTGCTAATAATAATTATGATATATAGTAACAAAATTTAACTTAATATAAATAATAACTGTAAAAATTATTTTTAAATAACATTAACTTTTTATAAATATATAGCAAATGGAAACTCAAGTGGAATGTATTTAAAAGTAATTAAAAGGCTGCTTGCCGCGACACGTTTATAATTGCGGAAGCTTAATTAGGTATCACTGAGTAAATTAATTCAATTAATAACAATTACATATATTTAAAGAAAAAAATTGTTGTTGTTATGCCCAAATTTCAGAGCGTGTTATTTGTGATAGCCTAGTATATATTTGACTGAATTTGTAATTGTTCGGGTGGATTATTGTTGTTACTATTGATTGCCCTCCGCCTCCGGGGTTAATTATTGAAGGCCATCCGCCTCTGGGATTAATTATTGAAGGTCATCCGTCTCCGGGGTTAATTTAAAGGCCTAATTGTTGAAAACCATTACTCTGTACTCCACGAGTTATTCTCGGTGGATAGCTATGGGATACTACTTATCTCAATTTGGAAAATCATTTCTTTGTATTCAAGCGGGTTGTTCTCGTCTGTAAGCTTAGGACGCGTCCTGCATTCGAGGTGTGTCTAGTGCTGGCCTCTAGTCAAGGTATCCGAGAAAAGGTTGTAGTGAACCGACTAGAGCAAACGGTTTCCGGGTCAATGTCGTATTCATGAAATCCTTGGGTATTATATTAGGTTTTGGACTACCCAAACAAGTCTCAATGTAGAGAACTTTTCTAAGTAGGTTTCTCTTACTTATTCTCTTGTCTATTTTGATTCGAAGAAGGAAACATTCCCTATCGGGTCTCTATTTCAGCAAGAATTATGTAAGTTTGATCTCCTATAAATAGGGGTACGTGTAGGCACATTATTAGGGGTTGAAAGTTGAGAGACCACAACAACTAAAAAATCTTAACAATCTCAGCCTTCAATATTCATCAACCACAGACGACTTTTCAGATAAAAAAACACCACCCTAAATCTTGATTATGGTGATGGATCTCAAATTTTGTTATTATCAAATTCTTCCATCAAACTTGTGAATTATAAAAGTGATTACACAATTGTTAAATTGATGACTAATTTCACAAGTACCTTAAAAAATACAAAACAATATATATTTATATTTATATAATTGTTAAACTAAAAATATCAGAAGAACCGGCTTATTTTTAAACTTGTGCTTAAATAATTCCATCACACCAAATAGTCTATCTCAAAATGTAGTCTAATCATTTTTTATAATCTGTATTTTGGTTTAAATTATAGTTCGCAAATCAAAGATGAGGCAGGTTGCCAATTATTTTAAGACTTATCCATCAATATTAAACCCGTGAATTTATAATATTTGACTTCTACACAGGACTAATGACTATTTAGCTAATGTGATACTCAGAAGGCCAAAGGTCTCTTGATAATTGATGACCATGACTAGCTAGGTTGCCTAACGATGAATTTTATAACTATATATAATGGTATTACCTCTTATCTTTTTATAGGGCACTATACGTAATTTTAAATCTAAATAGAAAGAGTTTTATTCGATATTTTTAATAATTGTTTTTTTATTTAAAGTTTTTAAAAAATATTTTTATTTAGAAAAAGAATTATTAAACAATATTAATTTTTTATTAAAACTTAGAGTTGCGTGTAACGTCTTATAAAAAGGACCAGAAAGAGTAGTATTTTATACATAGATCACCCTAATGGACCTGATTTTCAGTCTACATAATTCTACAGGTCCCAATCGAAGAAATAAAACCCACAGCGGCACAGGCGTACAGCCTCTCTTGGGGTTATCCGCTGTATATTTGAAGTACTATTTTATAACTAGTTCTAAACTCCTGCGAGACACGGGTCATGCTCTAAATTGAAATACTATATATCCTTCTGTTTTTTGTTGTTAACATGTTGCTTTTATAAATATTCTATTAATATGTTAATAAATAATGAAGGTGTGTATGATATGTTACAAGCTTTTAATTGGTGAATAAAATCCATTTCATAGCGTCTGATTATTTGTTTAGACTTTAGATCTCGTCATCCTCTTTCTTTTCACTCAAATAAATTTGGTGGCTTATAGAGTTATTAGTATTGGAGATGGGTGAAATGTTAGAAATAGTGGAGGGCTGGAGTTGTAACACATCAGTTGCTAATAGACAATATAAATATAACCCGCTTGGTTCTAAAATATCTCCGGCCTCAAAGTTTAAACCTCTAGAATTGTTATTAGATAATATAATGCTCCCTACTGCATGGAGGATTTCACCCACCATTATTAATAATAATGCAAAATGTATTTTAATTGAAGTAAACCGTCCAGGCAAAACAGGTTGTTAATCATTTAGTTGACAAGAACAAATACAAGTTTCCATCTTCTTTTAATAAAAAATTAGAAACAGGATTATCAGAATTAACAAATATATTGTCGGAGATTCTTAGCACTCTGTGCCGTCTAAATTATTCCGGTCACCTTCTGATATTTCTTCTTATTCTTCTCCCTCCGCTATCAAATGAGCTCTTTATTCTCATACTAAGAGCATATCTAACTGTACTCACAAATTATGTAAAAGTGACATGTTTCTCCATATTTATAAACTTGAATCACTCCAACGCTACGCACATGTTATCTAAAGTTAAAAAAAATCTGTATATTGTTTCTTCAAATCGTGAAAACTAATCTCTATAATCTGCCTAAGTAAGCTCCAATTCACAAATGTGCAAGATCTTTTCATTTTGTCTTTATATTTGTTTCCTTTATTGGTTTTAAATTAATAAAATATTACTTTTGAATTATAGATAACTCATATAGAGAATACCATTAGAGTAAAATACTTTTTTATTTCTCTATAATTTAGAGAATCGTTATTATATATTATTTTTAGACAACCATTATGAAAAATGTGATTGCAGTCCTTGTAAATAATCTAAAATTTCAATTTCTCTATCTCGTAAAACTATTAATCCACTTAAATCTTATGTTTTCCGACCAATATCTTTTGGCGCTAAACATTTACTTCTCTTATTGTTTTTACTGTTTTAAGTTTCTCTCCCCCCATATCCACTTCTTTCTCTCCCTCAATCTCTCTCTTCCTCTCTCCCATAATTATGTATAATTACAATAAAATTAAATAATATACCTATTGATTATAAAAAAGAATTTGTGAATTATCATTTTGCTGTTTTCATTTGATCTTTCCTCGGTAAAAGAGGAAGCTTTTGTTGTACTCACTAAACTAAATGTTTTTTAGTTGTTATAGTTATTCTTATCTGGTTTGATTAACTTTTTTTAGTATTATAGAATTTCTATTGCAAATGAAAAATGGTTGATGGTAATATGTGGTTTTTTTTATGGTTTTAGCTTGGTTTATTATTTATGTTTTAATTGAAATTTACATGTATGTGACAGTTACCAAATGCAGATAACTCATTTATATCCTACATTGCAAATGATTCTCGTCAAGATAAATACACTCTTGTTATCCCTGAGAAGTTGAAAGCGACTGTTGTATGAGTTTCTCAAAATATGTGTCAGTAGTAATCTGTTTGATGCTTATTGTAATATAATTTATCTGAAATGATTTTTCAAATTAATTTGAATGCTTATGTGGCATGTTCTAGATTTGAATTTCTAAGAAAAATTTTATTGAAATTGTATATTTAATATTTTTAAAATTACATTTATAATTGTTAAAATTATAATATATGTTAAGTAAGATAAGTGTTGCAGAAGGGCGGGTTGAATGCAACTTGATTAATTATAAATATTTCTTGCTAACAACAAATAAGAATTACAATTAACAAGTTTAAGATGCAAACAATAAAAGCAGATAAAGAATATAGTGTTTTTAAACTTTAAAAATAATTTTATTATTTTTGGTTTGCTAAACCTGACTGAAAATGAATTTCAGCTTCAATAAAAACAATAACAATGAATTTACTAATGTTTCTATACTTGAGAGATAATCTATCTCAATTGCATTAGAAAAAGTACTTGTGAGATATGTCTATTTATACTGAAACACATATCTCACTTACATGTGCACTTTTACTTGGTCCTAGAACAAAGTTTGAAATAGAAACTGCGTTTTTCTCGTTCAACCTTGTCTTCATTCCATTTGTAGATAAAGCAACTCTGAGATATGCAGAAATCTTTGTCTTCTTGAGCACACTTTATCTTTTGTTTGTCTTCTCCCAAGTTGCAGTAGTAGACTTGACAGATTAGATAGACATGTCCAAATTATTCCTTGTATTTTCACTATCTTAGTCTGCTACCTGAAACAGACTGTAAACTTCACTAAAAGTGTATTGTCAATTTTTAGCTTCTCACTGATGACAATATCTATTTCTCCACATACTTTACTGTCAAGCTTTAAAGTCCATCCAAAACATATTGTCTTCAATGCTACTGTTAACTATCACCGCCAATGATGCTGTCAGTAAAACTTGTTGTCTTCATTCTCCGCCAAGTTTACCGTCGAAGGAATAGTTGTTGTCGTCTGTTCCAAAGTGCTGTCACTTGAATTGAACTGTCATAAACTTGAGTACTTGAATATTACTGTCTGAGTTTTGAATCATGATGTGCATGAACACTTATTGAACTTCTACTACATGACTCAATTTTATTGTTTTATACAAGACAGTAACTATAATTCATACTGTCACTTATCTCATATACTTAAATGTATTGTCTACAAGTGACTAGTGAACATACTGTCAATATACATATGACAATATGTTTTACTTAGATTATTTGCATGTTAAGACTAAGTAATTAGTTGATTACACCACAATTCCCAATAATATATATATAATTTAAAATAAATGTTATATGTATATCAACATACTTAATATAAATGTCAATGTAACTTTTCAAATATGTTCTATATTTTAATTTTTAAAGAAAAATTGCTAAAATTATTTATTTTTAAATATGTTTAGCTATATTTATACTTATCAAAATCATAATATTTGTAAAATTCAAAAAAAATCTTTTTCATACAATTTGGATGAGGTTTAACATCCATGATCCGTGTAGTTTTGTAACTTGTACATGTATACTTTGATAGTTTATTTTTACCATATTCATGTGACTTTACCACTAACTTGATTATCTGTTGTCAACTTATTAAATTTATCGTGTTTTCGGTGATTATTGTTTTACATAATTTTTTCGTCAAAAATGAATCAGCACACCAAAATAAACAATTAATGTATATTAATAAACATGAGATATAATATGAAATAATTAAGAAGACAAATATTAATTGCAAAATAATTAATATACATCAATAATATATGATATTAATATGTAATTATTAGGTAGAGATTAAATGATCATTTTATATAATTAAATTATAATGTATATTTATTACATAAGAGTTAAATTGTCATTTCATGTTATTAGGTAGGGGTTAAATTGTAATTTCACTTTTATTAAATTTGCTCTTATTAGATATATAATAGATTCTAGATATTTAGAGTCTGTTTGACTAAATTTAAAATTATGACTTATAATTTAAAGTGATTTAATGTGATAAGCCGTGAGGTTAAAATGCTTGGTTAATTTTGTATTATAAGTGACTTATGAGTTTTTAAAAATATAAAAAAAGTGACTTATGAGTAATTTATGACATATAGATAACTTTTATCAAAATAGAAAAAAATAAGTCACTGAAAAAAGTACATAATACTTACTTCTGACTTTAAGTTAGTTTCTGTCTTATTTCTAAGTCAGTTTCTGACTTATTACACAAATAGATATTTTTCAGCTTAAAGTCAGAAACAGCTTTAAGCCCCGATTTAAAATTTAGCCAAACAAGCTCTTAGAACTTCACAATGATGGAGATGAAAATCCATTATATTAATAAACTGAAGAATAAAAGTTTGTTATGTGTTGTGACATAAAAAGAGGAAAAGAATTTATGGAAGTATCAAATTATTAATTCTCTAAATATGGAGCAAATAACAAAAATTGATCAACTGTACACATGGGCGGGATAGATATTCGAGCAAGAAAATATCTATCCCGTCCTATGTGTACAATTGATCAATTTTTCATAAGATGCTTTCCAAATAGGCAACATGAACAACATAAAGATACTATGAGTTTGTTTGACTAAATTTTAAGCCCGAGGCTTAAAATTGTTTTTGATTTTAAACTGAAAAATATCTATTTGTGTAATAAGTCAGAAATAGACTTAAAATTGGAAATAAATCAGAAAATGACTTAAAATCAAAAATAAGTATTCGATACTTTTTTCATTGACTTATTTTTTTCTTCTATTTTGATAAAAATTATCTATATGTCATAAATTACTCATAAATCACTTTTATTTTTATTATTATATTTTTAAAAACTCATAAATAACTTATTATACAAAATTACCCAAACATATATCACGTTAACGTTAAGCATTTTAAGTTATAAGTCACAATTTTAAGATTAGTGTATGATTGTTTATTTTCTCATTAGTTGAGAAAATGGGCCCCACCGATTCAAGTAGCATTCGTTGATGCGCTGTTAAATAAGATAAACATTTTATATCCCTCAATTTTAAATAAAACTTGATTATATATATATATTCCTTTTAGTGTAAATTTTTTTAAAACTATTTTTAAATTTAATTTCTTAAATTAATTATTTTAGAATTTATTACATTTTAATTTTTCAAATAATAACTATATATATATAATAAATTTATTGAATTAAATATTTCTTAAAATGTCATAAGAAACATATAAAAGGGATGGGGAGGGAGTAATATCCGGTGCTCCATCACTAGGTTGTCGTTTTCTTTTCGATTTTATATTATCTAAATAATAATAACTTACCAACTTTTATCTTTTTAAATAATTTATGATTGATGATGCCCATAACATAAGTTCAAATGATCCAGATACGGAATTATTTAAGCAGTGGAATCAAATAATTCAGAGTATAAAATTCAAATAATTAACATTATTTATCGTTTTCTACCACGAATCATTCAGTACTCTATAAACAATTACAAAGCAGAAAAAGCATGAGTTATATATACAGGGGTGGGGTGGATATTTTAGATCGCATCTTTCGATTATATAATANCACCACGAATCATTCAGTAGTATAAAAACAATTACAAAGCAGAAAAAGCATGAGTTATATATACAGGGGTGGGGTGGATATTTTAGATCGCATCTTTCGATTATATAATAAGAAAATTAATTGCATGGTTGAAATTTATTTATTTAGTTGCATTGCAGTAATTTAAAATGTAGAAACATACGCGGAGCATGTGTGTTTTCAATATTCAGTTTGTGTTCATTTCAAATTAATACTTCAGTTTATCTTTTTGTAAATATTTTAAGATTAATTGAGAAAATTGTTATGTAAAATTTCTTTCCTACATAAAAATTTAATATAATATTTTATGTTAAAAAAATTTAGAAACTAATTTATATTCTAATTTTTTAATTCATTGTAAAATACGTACAACAATTAAACTGAACTGCTGCATTTTAAAAGCTAAAAAAGTAGAGAACTGGTGAATTAAAGATAAATCTCAGTTGTGGAGCAACACGTTTATTTTGACGCAATTTGTGCATGTGCATGTACATGTCATATTTTGGCGTTAATCTCGAAGTGGGTTCCCCTGTTTTTTGTTCTTCAAATAATTAATCATAATAATTAAGAAATCTTTGTTAAATTTCCGTGTGTCATATATTTCCATGTCATTCGCATATTATGTTGGGTACTTGGGTGTTTATATTGTTTATAAACACATTACACATGTATAGAACTCATTTGAAATATAAGATTAAATTTATAAAATTACAATATTTTATATGATAAGATTGTTGTTAAGTTACTCTTGATTACTCTCTCCTCCCCTTTTTCATGTCCACTTTCAAAATAAATTTTATCCTTAAATACATACTCATTTCTAGTTTCAAACTAAAAATAGTAATAATCTTCAAAAATTATCTCCATACTTATTATTTTCAAGATTTGACTTATTCAAAACTTATTTAAATTGTCATTTTCCCGGATATTAATTAGGGATATGCATATGAAAAATTTATT
>QRFB01001320.1:0-32922 GCA_008931105.1 Oenanthe javanica
ATTTGTATCACAAGTAAGAGCGGAAATTCCTGACAATCGATAATTAATTATTCATAACAAATAAGATGATTTTTTTTTGAAAATAGAGTGACGTAACCCGTGTATATATTAAAAAAATCTCTTATTAGTACATAAAATCTCTATAAATTAATGAAGTCTAGAATGCCAAATTTTATTAATTTATTAAAATTATTAATTTTATTAAATTGGCTTGAGCCTCTGACTAGGGGTGAACACGGTTCGGTTCGGTCCGGTTTTTGACCGGAACCGGAACCAGAACCGCATATCTTCGGTTTTAAAAATTGAAAACCGCAACCGCAACCGAACCATCGGTTTCGGTTTCGGTTTTAAAAAGACCGGTTCGGTTTTTATCGGTTCGGTTTCGGTTAAAAAACCGGATAAATAAAAATGAAAAAAATATATAATTTAAATCATTATATTTTTACATTCAAATTTTATACAATCAAATATTTGATCACATTCTGCATAATAACACTACAAAAGAAAGGTAANTTTTTGCTTACCCCTACCTCTGACCGTTAATTTTCAAAATTTCACCAATTTTAGGATTTTCAATTTCAATAGCACCAAATTTTATTAATTTATCAAGATTATTAATTAATCAAGATAAAAAATGTATTGTTCTATTATGTGTTTGGGATAAAAATGTGTATTGAAAATATCTAATTTCTCGTGAATTATTAATTTATGGAGAGCTTTAACTGTAGTTAAAAAGGTATATAAAAGAGGCCACTGACCATTCTTACTACTCCACAAAAAACATGGAAACCCCGGCCGAACCAAACCGTAAAAAACTCAAAATGTCCACCACCACCACCACCACCTCTGACGACGACACCACCCCTTCCGCCGCCGACAAAAAGGCCAGATACGAACGCCGCAAAATCGCAATACTATTCGCTTACTGTGGCGTTGGTTATCAAGGAATGCAAAAAAACCCAGGTGCAAAAACCATCGAAGGTGATTTAGAAGAAGCCCTTTATCAAGCAGGTGGTGTGCCCGAACATGACCGTGGTGTGCCCAAGCGTTTCGATTGGGCTCGCTCTGCTCGTACTGATAAGGGTGTTAGTGCCGTTGGTCAAGTTGTTTCTGGTAGGTTTTATATTGACCCACCTGGTTTTATTGCTAGGTTACAGTCTCATTTGCCTGATCAGTTTAGGATTTTTGGGTTTAAGCGTGTTACGGGTTCGTTTAATGCGAAAAAGTTTTGTGATCGTAGGAGGTATGTTTATATGTTGCCTGTTTTTGCACTTGATTCGAGTGCGCATCGCGATAGGGAGAGTGTGTTAGCTAGTTTGGGGTCTGGTGGGGAGCTTGTTAAGTGTTTGGAGTGTTCCGAGAGAGGGCGTAAAGTGTTTGGTGTGATGGGTAAGCCTAATGGTGATGGTAGTAGTGTGAGTTCTGAGTCGGGTATTTTGTTGAATAGGTTGTCTGATTTGGGGAGTGGAGATGTGGAATTGATTAATGTTGGTAATGTTAACGGTGGTAACGATTTAGGTAATGTGAATGGTGATGGCGTTCTTGGTGAGAATGTCAACGGATGTGGAAATGAGGTGATTGAGGAAACGAAAATTGATGTTGAGAGCAGGTTTTGTTATGGTGATAAGGAAAAAGTGAGGTTTAATAGGATCTTGAAAAGTTATGAAGGAACTCACAATTATCATAACTTCACTACTAGAACCAAAGCTGATGATCCCTCTGCTCACAGATACATTATTTCATTTAAAGCCGATACCACGATTACTGTTGATGGTATTGAGTTTATTAAGTGCGAGGTTGTAGGACAAAGCTTCATGCTTCATCAAATTCGGAAGATGATCGGTGTGGCAGTTACAATTATGAGGAATTGTGCTCCGGAATCCTTGATTGATATCGCTCTTCAAAAGTGAGTGTTTCAGTGTATATTTATCTATATATTTTCATGTTGTATTTTATCTTCTCCATTACTACTTGAATTAAGATCTAATTGTGTAACTTCGACTTGAATGTAAATTTAGGGATATAAATATTACTTTGCCAATGGCGCCCGAAGTTGGATTATATTTGGATGAGTGCTTCTTCACATCATATAACCAGAAATGGAAAGATAGTCATGAAGAAGTGTCTATGAATGATTACGAGGCGGAAGCAGAGGATTTCAAGATCAAACACATATATTCCCATACCGCATCATCAGAACATAAGGAAGGAGCTGTTGGCCTCTGGCTGCATTCTCTCAACTACCGCAATTATCCTGATTTACGTGTAGCGACAACAAATGGTAAAGCAATGACTGATGTGAAGAACGTTGAAGCTGAGATTAAAACCGATGGGATAAGTGCTGAGATTGAGGTTTCTACCATGGAAGTCATGGTCACAGATGATGTGAAGAATGCAGAGGTCATTGCGGAATGAAGTCATAGAGATCATCTAGTTTTAAGGGTGCTAGAAATTTTAAACTGCGCCATGTTTTATTATCTATTTGAATTGCTTAAATTTGTCCAAAAACAATTTTTTGTGGTTTGGGATCATATGGAGAAGCTGCTGTCTGCTGTGTGTAGCCTCTCTTAAAATGCCGAAAAAATTTCATTGCTTTCTCAATTTCTTTCAGTTTGATTATGTGTAATAAAACTTGGGTGTCTATTAACGCTAATACTAGAAATTTTCATAGTTGGAAGATATTTTGTATTTCATAATTTACATTATTCAAGATCTATAGGCATCAATAATTTATTTTTTTCAATGTTGGAAAACAGTTTCAATTTTATTAGATAGAGCTCTTGAAGGTATGTTTTAGCGATGATATAGTGCAAAAATAATGTGATATTTTTAGAAGTGGCATGAGCAACATATGTGATTTGTAAGTCATGGTGTTCTTGGTTCAAAATTTTGAGATATTTTGAACAACCATTTTCACCATGTAATATATTACATGCGTATGTATATTTTGGACCACACGATTAGATATGCTATGACATAGATGCGGCAATCTCGTACACACTATTTACCTATAATCTCCCGACGAAAATTAGTACTCCCTCTGTCCCACCCGATTGTTATTTTTTCGGAGAGAAGATTCGGTACGCATTTTAAGGTGTATATAAAATATAGTTTCATAATTTATTTTTAATTTTTTTTTCTGAATAAAAATTTAAACATTAAATTTTTATTCAGAAAAAAAAATTTAAAAATAAGTTATGGAACTATACTTTATATGCACCTTAAAATACGTGCCGGACCTTCTCTCCGAAAGGATAATAATTGAATGGAACGGAGGGAGTAACTAGTAACGATTTCTAAACAATACAAGGAGAGAGAAACAGAGAGAGAGGTGTTGCTTGCATCCTCTTCGTCTCATTCTTCTCTCTCCTTGTTTGAGTTTCTAATTCTGTTTTGTGTTGTCAATCCATGAAAACTTGAAACTCGAAAAAAAACATATCGGTCCTGGCCATACTCATCATAGATATGGCCTTGGACTGGTCACAACTACCACCTGAATTACTATATACCATAGCCACCAACCTCAACCATCTTCAGGATCGTATTAAATTTCGTTCTGTTTGTCTAACTTGGCGATCTTCAACACCTGAAACTCCGTTTAATCTTCCTTGTCAACTTCCCTGGCTCATGCTTCCTGCTGATACTTTCTCTTTTAAACAATCTGATGATCACCGTGGTTTTTATAACTTATCCAACGACAAAATTCATGCATTTTCCCTCCCCAAAATCACTCATAGGAGCCGTCGTTGTGGTTCTTCCCACGGCTGGCTTGCTTTCCTGGAAGAATCACCGTCGGTTTTTCTTTTGAATCCTTTGACACGTGGTGTTGTAAATCTTCCTCCGCTGTCTGAGTTCCCAAATGTTATGAGTTTTGATTATTCCAAGGTGGGGCGAGAGTATACTCTTAAAACTGGGGACGACGATGTTTATAGTTGCAATTTGAAGGAGATGAGGGATTCTTATATCAAAAAGGTGACTCTTTCTGGCTCTCCGGGTTCTGGGTCGGATTATATTGTTTTAGCTATAATTAATCAGACGGGTGATCTTGCTTATTGTAAAAAAGATGATCTTTCTTGGAAATTTATTGAACAAGCACATGGATATTGTGAGGATGTTGTGTATTATAATGGAATGTTTATGGCTGTGAATAAGTATGGTGAAATTGCTGTGTGTGATTTAAATGGCAATACGCCTAATGTTTGGTTTATTAACACACCACATCAAGTTGGTGGTGATATGCAATACTTGGTGGCTTGTAAGGATGAATTGTTGCTGGTTACTAGGTATTTGGAGCTTAATTTCAATGGTGATTCGAATCAGCTTGATATCATATATAAGACTACTGAATTTCAGGTGTCTAGGTTGAATTTCAAAGGGGTAAAGTGGGAGGCTTTAAGCAGTTTGGGGAACAAGGCTTTGTTTCTTGGGGAGAATTCTTCAATTGCATTATCGGATTCTGAGTTTCCTGAGTGTAAAGGGAATCAAATATACTTTACGGATGATTATTCTGAGTGGAATTACGATGGGGTTAATGGGGATCATGATTTAGGTGTTTACAATTTGGAAGATGGGAGTATTGAGGCTTTGCCGTGTTACCCATTCAATTCTTATTCAACTCGTAGTTGGCCTCCTCCTATTTGGGTTACTCCCAATCCATATTAGCTTGTAAGTGTTTCATTTATTCTGGTATATTCATGCTTCTGAAGTATGATGTCTACATGCTTAATTCCAATTGAAGCACGCCACTATAAATCTGCAGAATCTACATGTTCTGTTAATTGTTGGTACTTGGTGCTATGGTGTGTTTTTGTATCATAGATTATTTCAGCTTTTTGCTATTTTGTAATGATGTTATAATTTTTATTAGCCTAAATACATAATATCTGGACATGTTACCAGTAACAGTGAAGTGTTTAATCCCCACGTTGATGTGATGATGCTATTGCTAGAAAATGAACATGGTATTTGATATAACATGCATCTCATCAGTAATTTTGGGATGTCTTGCCAGTCTTATGCTGCAAAACAATTGTCAACTCAGTTCAAATTTCTGCAGTTCTTATGATCATTTTAGTAAAATCGTCAAATTCTAATTTATATTTCATTTGGATCTCTATGAGAATCTGTTAGTTTTATCATTTTAATTGATACTGATCATCTCCTCTGCCTATCGCAACTGTTCAGTGCTTGATATCAATTCCCGATAGCTGCCTACTCTCGTTTTAGCAATTGGTGCTGAGAAGACGATTTTGATAATGAAATAAATTGACTTAAACCAGTGAAATGCCAAAACTTGTTGTCAATCTTGTATGTTATAAACATAATATATAATTGGTGTACACATGAAACAATACTGAATACATGACACACATATGAATGGATACAATTCATATACATAATAGTTAATCCATATAATAAAGCATAACAATAAAATCATGCAATTGCATAATTAACAATAATTAAGGAGAAGGATTTAAGAAAACAAACAGAGATTGGATTTAATCTCGAGTCCAAAAATCTGTCTCCTCAAAGCAGTTTCGCCCATCATCGTCTGAGCATAACTACCTGCCTCCCAGGATAAAACGAGATACAGCACCACCGATAAATCGATGATACTCTCATCGAACTTGAACTGAGTGAGAAACTATCACCGGAATATTTTGAACTTTAAAACTAAAGAGATTGAAATTATAGAGAAAACTATAATTTTCTCAACTTGGTAAAACCGAAACCCTAAGACTCTATTTATAAGAAGCGACTTGAATGGACTTATTTCTCTTTTCAATGTGGTACAAGGTATTTATAAGAAAAAACACGGAATATGTTTGTACCACTCTCGATGTGGTACACTTCACAAATACCACTTTAAATAGTTATACTTTGGAACATCAGTTCTCATTCACCCTTTATCCATTTTGAGCGTATAAATATGCGTTGAAATTCACTCACAAAGTAGAATACAATCCAAACAATACACAACACTAACATATAGTGTTTACCACTCAAATTGAGTCTCAAAATAGTTCAAAACTTAGTCTAAAATACTAAGTTTGGGTCTTAATGGCATCTATCTCGAGAAAGATCCATAACTTCTAAACATGATTCTGCATAATAGAACCACTCTCTCTATATATTTTACATCCATTTCCCCCACAAAGGATTATATTGAGAGTTCAAATTATTCATATAATATTGTAGTCCATTTTCTAACACACATGCTAGAAATTTTGACTCATTGACTAATCAACTTTAGACAATTTCCCTTTTTGATATATTCTTTTATCAAAGAATTATCAGATAAGCATATAGCTTCTTCCAAACTTATAGATTTATCTTTGAGCAAATCATCAAAGAATCTGGACAAAATTTACATGTCCCAAGTATTCCCCTCTTGTTGGGTTCATCATCCTCACATACATCCAAATATTCATAAATTCATTTGGATTACTTACGGATCTATAAGGAACTACTTAACTCCTAATATAAACATTCCTAGATTCCGTAGTTGCATAGTTATGAATCTCATAATTTAGATTCATACACAAGATATCATTGGACACCACTATCGTCCATGTATTTATCCAAATTCTCCTAATTGATTTTGGATCTTCATTTATTTTCCCAAGTAATGATATCAAGACATCTTCAAGATATCCCTACATTTCGAGTATTTCTAAGAATGTTTCACTACATTCCTGAATTCATAGAATATTTAATAATTTTCTTTTCAAGATGCCCCACACTCTTAATATTTCAGTACATTTCAGAATCCATAGGAAATTCTATTATTTCCTTTCATGGTATCTTATTTTAGAATAATTAGACATTAGGTGACTAAAATTCTCATATTCAGTGATAGTCTGAATTAATCAATTTTGCTTTCACATCTTCCTTAGATTGTGATTGTTCATGTCGAACAATATTTAATTGTTCTTATCATTAAAATTCAACCATTGAATTTTTCAGAAATATCAATATGGTTCACAAGAACTAAAATTTCAATACACCAGATAAACTGGTATGCATGAAGGAATATAAGCCTTCAATAATCCACTTTCAGTGATTCTCAATCAACTGATGCGTTAGGATTAATAACATTTTGGATTTCTCCAAATTTTCAGCATACAGAGCTGATAACAATATTATCGTATAAGGTATCACATGGACTACCATAATAGGCTCGTGTGTCACTGCCGCAGCAATATAGCATAATAGGCTCGTGTGTCACTGTCGCATCAATATAGACACCAATACGAGAAATAATAGCTTTACTGGAGGAACGAATCCAACCAAAAAATTATAAGTTTCATGCCAACCCCATAACCAGTACTCATAATGTACACGGTCCGTTGAGTTTTTAACGTTAACAATATCCATAAAAAATTTAGTTCAAGTGAACTCATTCTCACATATTCCATTAAGAAGATTATAACCAAAATAAATAACCAAACAATTTGCTTTATTAGAAGGTTATAATAATTACATAATCAAGGTGTTCAGGTCGATATGCCTCTGAATCAATTAACCAATATAAAAGCTGATGACTAACCAACTAAAGAAGTCAATATAGATCATACAAAAATCACATATAGACTTCATACTTGCACAACATACACATAGAACACAACATACATATTTATGGAAAATTAATTACATTTCCATGACATATATATCATGACTTTTAATAAGCCATATCTATAAAATTTACCAAGTCTCACCACTTATATTGTTCATCCAATATTCATAGACATTAATAATAATTAGGAAATAAACTATTAACATCTCATCACCGAAACTATGTCTATTTCCAATCCCAAAATTTTACCGATGCAAATTAAACATATATATGCACAAATGATATGTCATAATCCCCAATTAATAGATAATAAATTATCAAAGTCTTCATTATGGGACAAAGAATAAATGACATATTATATAACATCAGTTGAATATACCACATAAATCAATAATCAATTTATAAATCAAGAAATGTATTGTCTTGTAAGCCATTGAATACGAGTGCACAAACTTCTCACGATTAAAGAAGGTTTACACGAAAAAATATATACATAATTGATTTCCATATATCTCAATTTTCCAAAATATATCAACATGGCATATATACAACATGTATATACATTTATATTGCAAAAAGTGCACCATCTTTGTATCTCAAGGACTTATTAAGCCCATAAAATTAATAATCATGTACACCATATTTTATGACATAAAGGTGCAAATAGACCATAAACATTCTCTAGATTTATTCATACATCGATGTGAAGATAATCCACAAAAATAATTAACGATTTTTGCATGTTCTTGGAATCAAAAGATAGATCATGATGGAGTACAAGTTTGACATACGAAAACTGCTTAAAGATTGTTGTCAATCTTGTACGATATATACATAATATATAATTGTTGTATACATGAAACAATACAGAATACATGACACACATATGAATGGATACAATTCATATACATAATAGTTAATCCATATAATAAAGCATAACAATAAAATCTTGCAATTACAGAATTAACTATAATTAAAGAGAATGGTTTAAGAAAACAAACAGAGATTGGATTTAATCTCGAGTCCAGAAAATCTGTCTCCTTAAAGCAGTTTCGCCCCTCACCGTCTGTGCATAATGACCTGCCTCCCAAGATAAAACGAAATACAGCACCACCGATAAATCGATGATACTCTTAGCGAACTTGAACTGAGTGAGAAACTATCACCGGAATATTTTGAACTTTAAAACTAAAGAGATTAAAATTATAGAGAAGACTATAATTTTCTCAACTTGGTAAAACCGAAACCCTGAGACTCTATTTATAAGGATAGACTTGAATGATCTTATTTTTCTTTTCAATGTGGTACAAGGTATTTATAAAAAAAATAAGGAATAAGTTTGTACTACTCTCGATGTGGTACACTTCACAAATACCACTTTAAAGGATTATACTTTAGAATATCAGGTCTCATTCACCCTTTATCCATTTTGAGCGTATAAATATGCGTTGGAATTCACTCACAAAGTAGAATACAATCCAACCAATACATAACACTAACATATAGTATTTACCACTCAAATTGAGTCTCAAAATGGTTCAAAACTTAGTCTAAGATACTAAGTTTTTCCAACAAAACTGAACTAGAATTTTTGTCCTCTTGTGTAAACAATAATGAGCAAATTGTGTTCGCATCAAAGGTAAATAATCTGAAACACAATGCACAATATGGCATTCGCTGAATACATCTGAGCAACTTTTAAGTGTACGGTTACAGTTTAAGACTTTGTTAAGTGAGCAGTTGTGCTAAATATCCACGACACCTGGGAAATGGAGTCGATGAGTACACAATTATATACCTTAGATTTTGTATGTGCTAGTAGATATCAATGGAGGTGGCCGCAGATATTCGAGGACAGAGGAATACAATGTGGCCGTGCAGGGATGTCAGTGTAAGACCTTTGAGTTACCGTCAAATATGTCAGTTTTGTTATGGAGGCACGTTTTTACATTTTTGTTTTAATTGAAATACATACATTGCTTTATCGATTTGATGTACTTTAACACTAAGATCAATTAGAAAAGAAGGCATCGAGAACTGCTCCTCACTAACAAACATGGAACTAGCTGCTCTGGCTATCATATGAGTCGCTAAATTCCCTAACCTCTCAAAAAATAAAAAAAATACAACTTTAAAGTGCTTAACCAATAATTAAACTAGAACAAGACAAGTCCTTTGAGTCTCTTCTAAAGGCTAGAATCGCATTAAGAGAATGGAGTTCAGTAGAAACAAAGGAAACTCCTTCTTTCTGGGAATCACATCTTGCTAAATAAGAACCATACAAATTTTTTACGAGACATCGAGACATCATATCTTTATCAATAATTTCATCCCATGCAACACCAACTCCTTCGTCCGTACCTTAAACTCATTCGCCAATATCTTCTATTGACTCTCTAACCACATCTCCAGAATAATGGTAGCCCTGTGCAATCCTCAGATGAATCTATGAATCACTCAGTTACTCTTTTTACTAGGACATCTTCTGCCACCCCTCCTGCATAGCTTTAGTCAATCAACCTTCCCTATTGCCTCCGAGAACCATCACAAATTGATCTAAAAATAACATTTACAAGCCTAACAAAAAATATGCAAATAATAACTAAACTAAAATCAATCGAGTAAACCACTGCTGCCCAGGCACTTAAAGACCAACTTTGGCACAAAGCTATGGAGGATGAAATATATGCTCTCCACAAACTCAACACTTGGGATTTAGTTCCCCCATACTCATCATAAAATATCATCAAGTGAAAATGGATTTTTCGCATTAAATATAACCTGGAAGCTACAATTAATCGTTATAAGACATGCCTTGTTGCTAAAGTTTTCAACAACGTGCGTGGTTGATTATAGTGAAACTTTTAGTACGGTTGTCAAACCTACAACAATTCGCACCCAACTTAGTTTAGTGGTGACAAATAAATGGCAACTATGCCAAGTCAATATTACTAACCCATTTTTACATGGTACTCTTAATGAACAAGTTTATATGATGCAACCCTCGGGGTTTCCTGACGTAGCATTTCATAATTATGTGTACAAATTACAAATCTAATTCTTTGAAATACATATTCCGTCAAACTTTGAGTCATCATGTTCTTATTCATAATCTTATGATCTCTCTTTAGAAAGCAAAGCGTTAGAAGCTAAGAATCCAAACATATCAAAAGAAAACGGTGTAAACCTATGTTGGTTATCTCTACCTGATCATGTTTACGTACCTTTACATCTGCCGCCTTAGTCGCCGCCTAGCGAACTGTAAGAACCCCATTTCCAAATCTGCTCAAAGGGGAAACTCAGTTGAGATAACAGCCCAACTATAAACCAATACATCAGTTAGCCTAAGAGTATATCTAACTTCACCTGAAACGGCAAGAAAGTTGACGAGTGCCTCCAAAGGTCATTATACGATAAACCCCTTACCATGTCAAGTATATATTTAAAACCTGATTATTTTTTACGGAGAACCGCGTGCTCTCCAAATATATCCATACGATTTAGGCACAAGGGACATTGCATAGAAAAATAAGGGAATCTTGAGCCTCTAACGCAAGATCATCTGATATTCTAATGGCATTATACAATGTCCTAATCCCTCTATAAGACATTAAGAGTAGCCAATAAAAAAATCTTGAATATGTTTGAATCTCAAGCACTAGAAGACTGATGTTTATCTCTATGAGAAATCAAATTTAGTGTGTAGATTTTTACGAATGCTATTAAAATAAATGTCTGCCAAATAGTGCATAGGTTTAGGGGGGACAAACTCTTTAGAGGTTAAATTTGTCAAATCCACATTAGAGAGTACCGATTACAGAGAATCTTGCACCGAAAGAAATCGATCCCCAATATGAATCCCATCACACTCTCGTATAATATGATTACGCAATTCAATAGAATAAATACGAGAAATCATAAATGAAAATATCATATCATCACCTACGGCATACACACCTAATCCAGCTGTTCGGATAGGTAGTGTTGCCAACTTTCATTGAAGTTCACCCAATCCAGGCCCTTCTGACGTCAGTATATTGTCTAACACCTTGCTCAACCCAGCCTTAAAGCAAACAAAAGTCTCTTTAAAAAATTATGTTCGGAAAGTGCGTAAAGCATAATAAAGTTTACTTATCCTCATGCAAACTCTAAGCAAAACCAGCTCACATTAAGGATCATTAAGGGGTCATTTGTTAAATCCGAACAATATTTTCTGAATAATTAAGATTCCAAATGAATGATAAATCTGAATGTTGAATGAATGGTATTGTTTGATAAATATTTTTTAAAATTTTCTGAATGATGATATTTACTTATTTTATATTTTTAAATTATTGATTATTAATGTTTGACTAAAATGAATTATATCAAAATAAGTAACATTAATAATAATTATACCTTATAATATGAATTGTATATATATTAAATATTTGAATGTAATTACAATTATTGTGAAAAGTAAATAAATTTTTTAAAGTTTTGGAAGGAAAAAGTAATTTATATGTTACACTATTTTTTATTTAATTAATTAGAAATCCATGTTGTTGCATAGTAATTAGAATTAATCTACAACAAAAATGGAATTTAATTTTAAAACAGAATAACAATTTTGAATGCAAAACCTATGAAGACAAATTTTAGATATTTAGATTGATCAAGTCAGTTAAGTGAATAAATTATAAAATGAATGAATACAGATATATTGTATATCAATATATGTTATTTGAACAATCCAGATAGAAATAGGAGTCGTCCAGCACTAATTTAGCAGTCGTCCGGCTAAACCTGTTTTATTCAGATTTTAAAAATAAAACTCAAACAATCTGAATGAACTTATTCAGTTCAGATCCTTCTTATTAACAAATGGCCCCTAAGTTGATCTAAGGTACCCATAATCTCTCCGAACTTGGACACTCTCTTTTTAGCAAATTCTTTTATAAATTCACTATATAAACTTATAGATCTTCCAAGAAGTTTGACCCCAACATGTGGTCTACCAATATTAGGAGGAAATGACCTATCTTGAGAAATGCGTGGATCTGTCACTGGCCAAAAAACTTATGTCCTCACAATATTTAGCTCCAACCTCAAATTATGTCCTTCTGATCGGATAAAGGCAAGGACTTTAGAGACCTCAACTGAATCCCCAATTATGGTGCCATCATCCAGAAACCACGTCTAAAGAGAAAGGGTGCATGCATCACATATTCTGAGAATCAATGGATGTAAGGTATACGCAAAGAGTAAAGGCCCTAATGGATCCCCTTGATGTATGCCACAAGACGACCAAATATATTCAGACCCCAGAACTAACCTAGCTAGTTTCCCATAGAGAAACTTTATCGAAGAAGATATCGGCGGACACCTAGCCCTCACTTCCTGAAGCATCTTTCCTTTATCAATCAGATTAAAAGAATTTTAAAATTCACCAAAAGAATAGAAAAATTGGCTTTGACCCATAGACCTCAATTAAATGACTAATCGCATGTAAAATCGCCTCAACACTTCTTTAAATACCAACACCAAACTGAAAATCTCCCAAATAAATCGCCATCTCCTTACCCATCTTTTTCATGACCACTTTAAAAACTAAATTTCTCCATATAGGTCCTATAATAATAGGTTCACACTCCTATCCATTTTTTGGAGTGGGGTTAAGGGAGTACTTGTTATAAACTCTGTTAAACAAATCCGTCACTTTCTTTGCAACCACAATTCATAACTAAAGTGAGATTTATGAGAAGCCCTTTTAGCCATAGGCGAATCAGTGCCGCCAAGAGCATCAAGAAGATGTTGAGCCTATAAACCATCTCACCCACAAGAAGTCCCTTTTGGAAAAGATTTAATACAATGATTGACAATTTCAGCATCAACCAAAAGAGAATTCTCAATAGATGAAGGGCAAGACAAAGTAGGGGAAGTTATATATAGATTGTAATAACCTTAATTTTTGTAATTATTTGAAACTTCGATGAATAGTGATTCTACGGATTTATGAAAAATATTTTAGCCCACACTAAGTAGGTGTTGAAATATTGGAAATCCGAAAATGTAATATTGTTGTATGAAACAAATGAGTGAATGCAAAGTCGTCAGAATCCGAAAATTTTCATTTTTACTATTTGTTTCATAATTTACGAATATTAAGGAACACGAGAATCCTGGCATGACATGAATCCTATAACATGGAATTTATTGGATATAAGTTGAACCAAAGTATTTAAAGTATTAAGAACAATTATAGTAAGTACTACGCAACGAAATGTTTCAGAATAAAAATAGACATTTCATCGAGATCAAGAGATAAAAGAATAACACAGTGAGGTTTAAATACCTACAATGGAGAAAAAGCAATATTGCTAAGTACTAGAAAAATAATATTGCTAAGTACTAGAAAAGCAACCAAGCAAGGAACTAGCTAGTTACTACAAAACCAAGCCAAAGAAGCATGGTTCCATAAAGTAAGGGGGAAATACACTATTCCTAGCCTAGGCCATGCTTTGAAAGTACAAGCCAAAGGACTAAGGCCATACCTTGAAAATACTACCACTTAACATCATACTTTATTGCACTTTAACAAATACAAGTACCCGAGAAAAAGAAAAGCTCTCCCCCCCCATTCTTCATCACATTTGGCCATTCAAGAAATGTAAGGAAATAAAAATTCACAACCCAAGTTCTATTCATCCATAAATCACCAAATTTGGACCATTTCTCCTTCATTATATAACTAAGATAAGTTCAAAATTCATGACCATCCAATTAGTATATCATAGCCAAATCCTTACTCAAAGATGAGGGTGAATAGTAACTCTAAAAATTACTAATTTATTTCTTGATTTCTCTTACAAGTTTAAGGATGATAAGCATATGAAAGGTAGAGTGTCTAAACTTGTAACACTGTAACTAATGTAACTTAACTAAAGAAAATATACTTAACCGGAAGACAATCAAGAACAAGAAGTCACAAAGAAATCAATATAAATTGAAGACAAGGTAATTAATACAATTTAACATGGTTAATTATGATCAATCAAAGATGAAATCACTGGAAGAAGTTCAAGTCAAAGTTGTTCATGCCTCAGTGATGTGTAACTTAAAGAATCAAGATCATAACAATCAGTATCAATAAGACTAATTGATTTCAAGTGAAGAAGCAGGAAAGCGACAATTGGAAAGCCACATTACTAACTGAATATGGTAATCTATTCAGAAGCAAGAACCCTATCAAGACTAGTCACTTATGAACCAGACCATTGCATCAAGTGTCAGGGCATTGATAGCAAGTTTATGTCAGTAGTAGAGATCCATGCATCAATTAAATTTATATAAAAAATTATTTAAATTAAGTTTATAAAATAAACCTTTTCAAGTTTAAATAATAAACTAACTTAAATTAAATTTATAAAATAAATTTATTGAAATAAAATTAATAAAAAACATTTATCTAAATTTGATTTCATAAAAAAATTATTTAAACAAATTTAAATAATAAAATGAAATCTATTTAAATTTAGAAAATAAATTTATATAACTTAAACTTATAAAATAAACTTATTTAAACTAAGTTTATAAAATAATTGTTTTTCAAAATTTAAATAATAAACTCATTTAAATTAAATTTACAAAATAAATTTATAAAATAAATTTATCTAAATTTATATTTATAAAATAAAATTATCTAAATAAATTTAAATTATAAAAGTAAGTCTATTTAAATTTAAAGAATAAATTTATTTAAATTAAAATTTATAAAGTAAACTTATTTAAATTAAGTTTATAAAACAAACTTTTTCAAGTTTAAATAATAAACTCATNAAATTATCTAAATAAATTTAAATAATAAAAGGAAATATAATTAAATTTAAAGAATTAATTAATTTAATTTAATTTTATAAAATAAACTTATTTAAATTAAGTTTATAAAATAAATAATTTCAAGTTGAGAAAATAAACTCATTTAAATGAAATTTATAAAAAATATTTATTTTAAATAAAATTTATAACATAAATTTATTTAAATTTATAAACTAAATTTATTTAACAAGGCCTCTAGACATTTGGAGTGTTAGAAAAGCAGACATTGATGCTGTTAGAGAATATCAAGAACAGAGTTTATGTTGATGACGTCATCAGAGTTTAAGAAGCTGTCGACAGAGTTTACTCTATAGAGAATATTCAATTAGAGTTTATTCTGTCATAGATTATCAATCAACAGAGTTTATAATCAGAGTTTGTCAAAGAAGGAATCAGACATATCAAAATTTAATTTGGATAGTGAAGAAGGAATTCTAATATAATTCTATTACCTTATGAAAACTATTCTTATCATTATCTATTTGTAATTGGATTCGTAACTATGTCTATATAAACACATAATTAGGTTTACATTATGTATTCATTCAAGCTATATCATTCTCATAATCTAGAAACTCTTAAGAACATTGATTTTCTTGAGAGAGTTTTGTATACAGTTTACCATTAATACAAAGTTATTCATCTTTTACATACTTGTGTTTTAAAGTCGATTATTTGGTACCATTATATTCAACCCCCCTTCTATAATGGTGTATTTATCTGGGTAACAATAGGTATCATAGCAGGCATTTAAATTATAACTAAATTTTTTTATAAACATGTCTGGAAACAAGTATGAAAGTATAAGAATCTCAATCTTGAAGAAAGCTGAATACCCTACATGGAAGGTAAAGATGATGATGTTCTTAAAAGCAACTGATCTTGATTATTTAGACAGAATCAATGAAGGACAATATCTACCAACCAAGCTAGTGCCATCAAAAATTATGGAAGGAAGACAAGTCCCTGAATATTATACTCTGAAGGACAAAAATGAGTGGACCAATGAAGAAAAACAAGAAGTCCTCAAAGATGCTAAGGTAAGGAATATTCTGCATAATAGTCTTGACTCTGTGATGTCTAACAGGGTAATTGCATGCAAAATTGCCAAAGAAATCTGGGATGCAGTAGAGGTTCAATGCTAAGGAACCAAGGAAATCAAGAAGAATAGAAGATCAGTTCTAATTCAAGAATATGAATACTTTGAGACAAAACAGAATGAGTCTCTTACTGATATATATGACAGATTTCTTACTCTGTTGAATAATTTGGCTTTAGTGGATAAGGTGTATGATAATACAAGTTAGTTTTAAATATCTGTGAATTAAAGTCTTTTCTTAGATCCTTTCTTGTTAGATTTAAATCACAGTCACTTGAGAATGAAAGATTAAAATCTGAAATACAAACTCTGACTGCTAGGAATGACTTTCTTGAAACTAAAAATTCAAACATGCTTAGCACTAAGAAAGACTGTGAGAATGCTATACACATGCAAACTCAGTTAGAAATACAAGTTGAATACTTAAAATATGAGATAGCTAAAGAAAAGGAGGAGACTTTCAGAGTTTGGACAAACTCTGGCTAGAAAGACCAACAAATGCTTTCTAACAATAATTGGACATCTGCTTTAGGTTATGAATCAGATAAAGAGACAGATAATAAGACACACACAAAAGGAAAACTGAGTGAACCTGTGAATTTTGTTAGAGCTAGTAATGAAAAGAATACCTCAAATAAATGCACTAATGGTGTGTCAGAAAATAAACGAATAAACATAGGGTTACTCTCACAGAAGCAACTTAAGGAAAAGTTGAAGGCAGTCACAAATAAAAACAAACCTAAGAAGGTGAAGAGAAATAGAAATGGTAAAGTAGGAATTTATAAGGAGAATAACTATAAGTATATCCCTGATGCTCCTAGAAAAACCTGTTTTACATGTGGTAATTCAAATCACCTTGCTATTGACTGCAAACAAAACAAAAAGAAGGAACCTGAGAGACCTAGTTCAGACGTTAGAAAACAAACTAGATATAAACCACAAAATCCATGTTTTCCCTATGGTAGTCTATGGAATTCAATTTATACATGTAAAGAATATCATAGTATGTATTTCAACTATTATGAACTATTGCCTCAACTGAATAAAACTCCTGTTTTTTCTAATCATACTGTCAAACAAACATATGTGATAAAAGCTGATAAAAGAAATATAAACTCTGACAGTATAAACTCTGAAAATACAAACTCTAATAATGCAAACCCTGTTAACATAAACTCTGATAAAAATACTTCTGCTGCAAAAGTTAATAAGTTTCAAAAGAAAGGATCCAAACTTGTTTAGATCCCCAAATCTACTAACTAATTTGCATTAAATGATTGGAGGGAAACAGGAAAAACATCCTTGTGATTGATAGTGGATGTTCTGCAAATAGGACTGGAAATAAATCCCTGCTTTTAGAGTTTGAGGAGAAGGCTAGCCCAACAATATCTTATGGAGATGACAACATAGGAAGAACACTGAGATATGACAATATTGTTGTTGGAAATGTCATCATTGAACATGTAGCTCTGGTTGAAGGATTCAAACATAATCTGTTAAGTGTGAGTCAAATGACAGACAAAGGTTATTCTATGGAATTTCATGGAACTCATTGTGAAGTAAAAAGAAAAAAGAATGGCAAAGTGGTTCTCATTGGTCATAAACATAAAAATTTGTTTGAAGCTAGCTCAGAGGTAAACTCTGATGGTCCCTTAACTTGTTTACTTGGAAAGATATCATCTTTGGAAAGCTGGAATTGGCACAAAAAGTTGTGTCACTTGAACTTTGGAAACATAAATGAATTAGTGAAGAAGGATCTAATAAGAGGTCTTCCAAAAGTTCAATTCCATCTTGATGGACTCTGTGATTCATGTGAAATGGCCAAACAAAAGAAGATAACTTTCAAGAGCAAAACTGAAAATTCTATTGATCAACCTTTTCATCTATTGCATCTTGATTTATTTGGTTATGTCAACATTATGTCCATTGAAAAGAAGAAATATACTCTAGTGATAGTGGATGATTACACAAAATTTACCTGGTGTACTTTTTGCATAAAAAAGATTAAACATATGATATAATTTTTGATCATATAGCAATGATTGAAAATGGATCACCATACAAGGTAAAGAATTTAAGGAGTGACAATGGAACAGAGTTTAAGAAATCTGCAATGGAGGAATTCTACTCAATAAAAGGAATCATTCAACAATTCTCAGCACCTGATACGCCTCAACAAAATGGTGTAGTTGAAAGAAAGAACAGGACTCTCATTGAAGCTGCCAGAACAATTTTAGAAAGAGCAAAGCTACCTACTTATTTTTCGAGAAGCTGTGAATACTGCATGCATTACTCAGAATTGCACTTTGATAAATAAACATGGAATGACTCCATATGAAACAATAAAAGGAAGGAAGCCAAATGTGAAATACTTTCACATATTTGGAAGTAAGTGTTTTATTCTCAAAACACATCCTGAACAATTGAAAAAGTTTGAACTCAAAGAGATGAAGGTATTTTTATTAGTTATGCAACAACTTCTAAAATTTCTTCAAGGGCATTCAAAGTGTTTAGTCTAAGGACCAGGGCAGTCATGGAATCTATTAATGTCTTTTTTAATGAAGGAAAAATAACAGGGTTTCATGATAAAGATGCTCAGGAATCTCTGGGTTTTGAAAATGATTTGCAGAACACAAACTCTGATGAGCCAAACTCTGATGAGATAAACATTGATGAGGTAAATTCTGATGAGTTAATCACTGATTCCTTAAACTCTGATTCAGACATAATTGAAACTAATATTGAATATTCTGCACATGTTGAGGGAGAGAAATATCAATCACTTACTGAAATTGAAGAACCAATCTCAATTATTGAAATTTCGGAGTCTGACCAAACTCTGACAAATATAAACTCTGAAACACTAAACTCTGATAAATCAAACTCTGAAATCACAAACACTGATCACTCAAACTCTGATCATTCAAACTCTGAGTAGTTAAACTCTGAGTCATCAAACAATGATGAAAGCACAACTTTAGGGGGAAGGACAACATTTACTGAGGAATCATACTATGAAGGCACAAATAATGGGGGAGCATCTAGTTCAAGAAATTTCCCACATCCAAGAAAATGGACCAAAGATCACACACCTGATTTGATTATTGGTGATCTAGAAAGTGGAGTGCAGACAACGAAAGCTACTCAAAATAATTGTCTATTTCATAGTTTTATTTCTCAAACAGAACCAAAGAAGGTTGAAGATACTTTGAAGGATGCAGATTGGGTTACTGTAATGCTGGAAGAATTAAATGAGTTTGAAAGAAATGAAGTTTAGACCCTTGTTCCAAGGCCAAAGAACAGATTAATTATTGGCACAAAGTGGGTATTTAGAAATAAGACAGACTCTGACGGAATTATAACTAGGAATAAAGCAAGACTAGTTGCCAAAGGCTACTGTCAACAAGAAGGTATTGATTATGATGAAACCTTTGCACCTGTGGCTAGACTTGAAGCAATCAGAATATTTCTTGCTTATGCTGCTCACAAGAAATTCAAGGTCTACCAGATGGATGTTAAAAGTGTATTTTTAAATGGAGAACTTGAAGAAGAGGTATATGTTGAACAACCACCTGGCTTTGCCAATCCAAAATATTCAAATCATGTTTACAGATTGGTTAAAGCTTTATATGTACTCAAGCAAGCACCAAGAGCTTGGTATGAGACTCTGGCTCAATTTCTACTTGAAAGTGGTTTCACAAGAGCTACAATTGATAAAACCTTATTTTACAGAACTCAAGGTAAAGATTTATTATTAGTTCAAATATAAATTGATGATAATATATTTGGTTCCACTAATGAGAAACTTTGTGAAATATTTTCAAAGCTAATGCAGTCCATGTATCAAATGAGCATGATGGGAGAAATGAGTTATTTTCTAGGGTTGTAAGTGAAACAAATTGATGAAGGTATTTTCATAAATCAGTCTAAATACACAAAAAATCTACTCACTAAGTTTCAAATGCAAGACTCTACATCTGCTACAACTCTAAAGGCTACTGCAACCAAGTTTGATCAAGACACTAGTGAGCCTGTGGATATTATAACATACAGAGGAATGATTGGATCACTTCTCTATTTGACTGCAAGTAGACCAAATATCATGTTTGCCACCTGTCTATGTGCTAGATTTCAGGCAAATCCAAGGGAACCTCATTTGATTGTTGTTAAGAGAATTTCCAGATATCTCAAGGGCACCATCAATCTTGGCTTATGGTATCCTAGAGAGTCTGACATTAAATTAATAGGTTATTCAGATGCTGATTTTGTAGGATGCAAAATTGACAGGAAAAGCACTAGTGGAAGTTGTCAATTTCTAGGTGGAAGAATTGTCTCATGGTTCAGTAAGAAACAAAAATCTATTTCAACTTCTACAACATAGGCTGAATATATAACTGTAGGAAACTGTTGTGCACAGATTTTATGGATGTGAAATCAATTGTTAGACTATGGCTTCAACTTTTCAAAAATTCCTATTTATTGTGATAATCAAAGTACTATTGCAATGATAGGAAATCCAGTCCAACATTCTCTGACAAAGCACATCAGTATTAGATATCACTTCATAAGGGAACATGTCATGGAAGGAACAATTGAATTATATTTTTTTCTCAAAGATAAACAATTAGCAGACATATTCGCCAAGCCTCTATGTGAAGCAACATTTACAAGATTGTTTTCTGAATTAGGAATGGTGACAAGTGGCTCAACTCCAGATAGCAAGTAGTAGATAATCAGTGTTTATGATAAATTCTGTCAGAGTATGTGGTAAACTCTGATAGAACATGAAGTAAACTCTTATCATTGGAACATCTAATCTCTAATCACCAGCTATTAGTGTTTATGGTAAACTCTGTCAAAATATGTGGTAAACTCTGATAGTGAATACTAAACTCTATTTACTACAAACTCTGATCAAAGTCTACATGCTAAACTCTGAGTTATTATTTATGACATCATATTTAATTTTATGACATCATATTTGTTAATCTCTGATAGGAGTAATCATTGGGGCGCGTATATTTCACGAAAAATGATTCATATTTATACATAGATACACACACAAATGTTTTATTTTGAGAATTGCACTACTCATTACTCTATCACTGAAAAATTACCACGTGTTCCACTACAGAGTATATGCAAATGAGAGGGAATAGTTTAATTCTTATTTTAACTTTGAATTATTCACCTGCATCTTTTATTCCTATCTTTCTCTCTCGTTTTCTAAAACCCTAATTTCTCATATCTGCAAATATCTGTACTTCCAACGCATCCAAGGGACTCTCTTTCCAAAACTATACATTTGTTGCTACAAACTACATCTTACTCTTATCTAAAACTGATACTCCTCAAGATTTTCATTTGATTTAGGATTTTATACAGAACAACTATATTGTGTATGCTCTTCAGGAACCCAATCACTTATTTGCTCAATCTATGATCAAAATCTGGTCAACAACAAAGTTCAACAATGCTGGTGATGATGAAGAGCCTGTAATAACATTTTAATATAATGGAAAACACTCAATAACTCTTGCTGTGGTTCGTCAAGCCCTTCATCTTCCACAAGTGGCTGTGTATGATGACCTGGTAAATGATGAACAAATTAAGGCATTTTTAAGGAAATCGGTTATGGAGGAAGTTTGTTTAAGTTAGAGAGTCTGATAATGTCCCATTTGAGACGTGAATGGAGTTTCTTCTTTAATTGCATTACAAGGGCTTTCACTGCTAAATGCACAAACTTTGATGTCATTCCTCAGCTATCACAACAGATTTGGTATTCTCTGACCCATAACTTGCAATTTAATTTTCCCTATTTGATTATTAGGCAATTAGCTATCGAGATTAGTGATGATGCACACACTGTATATTTTGCTTGATTTTTATAATTAATTTTTAGCTATTTATTGTCTGATGTTAGTTTTGAGAATGATAAGAGTTTATGTAGTTTTTATATATGAATAAGAGGATTTTTGCTGATCTTACTCTAAAAGATGCCAAGAAGGATAATGAAGGTAAATTACTTAATTTTTTTATCCCACATGGGTCAGGCTTATCTTATACAAACGCTAATACACAATAACAACCAGCCTCTGCAGTCTCCTAAAAGACTGTAGTTGAAACAAAAATCTCTCAACAACAAGGGTCAAACAATAAAAGAAAAGGAAAATCAGTAATTGAATCATCTCCAAAGAAAAGAAGGTTGACTGATGAAAACAATGATTCTGATGACAGTGGTCAAGGTCTGGTCTTTCCTGTGAAGAAAACTGTCAATAAGGCTTCTGAGATTCCTCATGCACCATTCATGAAGCCATTTACAGTCAATCCAATGCATGAGACTAAAAAGAAAAGAAGAAGACTGGTTAAGGCATCAAACACTGAACAAATAAACTCTAATCCTTCACAAGCCTTAAACTCTGAAGGTCTACTAAACTCTGATGTCTTAAACTCTGATCAACCAAAATCTGATCAACTTCAAGTGTTAAACTTTGATGAAGGAATAAATTCTGATGAAATGATGGAGTCTAAGTTAGTTAGTGGTGATGCAAATATTGATGCACATGCTGTAAGTAAAGCTGCTCCAGTTTTAGTATTTGATTCTCCTGTATAGTCACCCAAGAAAATTATAAAGGAGATATCTTATGAAAGAGTAAAGGAGCTAGCAGAGGAAGTTAGAAAGAAGATGGTTGAAAAGAAATCTAAATCATCTACAGCTTCTCCAAGTTCAAAGATTTTCTCTAGAAATAAAAAGAAGACAGTCTCTTTTGGCCAGGACACACACAAACCTGCCTCTCAAAGTGAGGTAGTAGTCATTACTAGGTCAGGCACACAAGAACCTGTTGCTCAAAGTACAACAATAGCCACCCAAGAAGCAGATGCAGCTAGTAAGGATCAGGGTATAACCCACAAGAACTTCAGCTCAAAGGGTTGAAGTAGTTGTTAAGGCCCTTGCCACACAAGAACCATCCAATCAAAGTTTGGATGAAGGCACTCAATCAATCATAGAAGATCTTGATGTTGCTGATGCTGACAAGTCAAACTCTGATGCAATTCTATTGGCAATCTCTGATGCTATTTTGGTGCAACATCTTTTTGCACAGCCTATGGAAACTCCATCCACTTCAACAACTACTCAAGGTATAAACTCTGAATTTTCTTCAGAATTTACATTCTCTGATATTATAAGCTCATAATTTATATTCCCTACTTTTACTGGTGGGATGATCATGGATAGTCCTGATAAGGGTATCCCTATTCATGTGACCACAGAACTCCTTTCTCAAACACCTCTTATTTCTGTAGGACATTGTGTTTTGAGCCTTTCTAGTGAGTCTGAGGTAAAATGTGTGAAAAACAGAACTAATAATGAGAGGCAGACACATGATCTGGCAAAAAGAGAGGTATAATTGAGAAAAAAGTTAGTTGCTTCTAGTGAGCAAACTCTGACTATTAAAAGCTATGATATATGTGATTTGAAAAGTAATGAGATTACTTGTAAAATCAGAGTGATTTAGGGTGTTCTATTCTTCTTGCAGGTACTCAAAGTATGACAATTTCTCAATCTTTAAACTCTGATAATGCTACAATCTCTAATGGTGAAGACACATTCTCTGATGAGCGAATCTTTGAGGATGAAGAGATTACAGATTTATCCATTCCTTACACCCAAAGATACAACTCGAAGAGATAGCCACATTATTCTTTTGATGCTCTTAACAGATTGAAGATGAGTTATCCTAACTATCTTGTTGTTGAAAAATTAAAGGGTGAAATATAATTTGCTCTTGATAATGAAGGAATAAGGATGAGAGTATCAAGGGTGATCCATCTACAACTGATGTTCTAAGATCTAAGATACAATCCATCTGGGATATGTCTTGGAAATTCTCTCATGAAGATATCTCATGGCCTCATGTTCATGAACTTATCCCCAAGGCTGATTCTAAAATAAACTCTGATGAAATAAAGACATTTCTTAAAGCCACTACTGTGTTCACAAAGGGTTTTCACAGTGAAATTTCTGATCTTAAAGACTCTGTTAACAAGACCACTACATATGTTCAGACTTCTATAACTAATCTCAACATGCTTTAGAGTTGAAGCTCAAGAATGTTTCTGCAAAACAGGATGCTTTAGAAGTCAAAGTTGATAATCTTTCTACTACTGTCACTTCTATGCAAACAATGTCGCATACAATTGTGGACATCTTAACCATTGGAAAGGGGGATGATTTCAAAAAGGGGGAGAAGGTTTCTAAAGACAAATGCAAGGTGGATGTTGTACAAAATTCTGATAAACTTGATAATGGTGGAAATGAAAAAGGTCAAGGGAGTCATAAGGATGGAAAACAAACTCTGACTACTACTCCTCAAACTCTGATTTAATCAAACTCTGGAGTAAACTCTGACAATAAGCAAACTTTGATGGATGTTGATATGGAGTTAGCTAAAAGGCTTGAAGAAGAAGAGAAATCTGAGAAAATTAAAGAACAAAACTTGAAGGATGCAGAATTGGCAAGAAAATTATTTGAAGAAGAAAATCCAGGAATGGATCTAGTTGCTTTAGAAGAAGAATTAAAGAAATCTAGTACTAACAATTCTCAAATCCAGAATAGAAGAAAATATGTGAAGAAAACTCCAGCTCAAAAGAAGACAACTTTTCAAGCAAAGAAAACTATTACTGAATCTACTAAAGCAAAATCTGTTGAACCTAAAACTCAAGTAAAACCTATTTTTCAATCAAACCCTACTCCTGCAATTTTGAGGAAAGCTCCAGCTAAATCAAAAACTCCTCTTACTATGGTTGGAACAACTTTTCTCTTAGGCGGATCAAGTTTTAAAGATGAAGAAGAGGAATAACAAACTCTGATTAGAAAGAAGAATCATGATCTTATGTGGACAAAAACACAAACTCTGACTCTCAATGCCAGACTTGGTAAAAACAAGGGTGGTATTGGTGATTCTCAAGCCAAAGTCTACAGGGGTGAAGCTAATATATTCAGAGATCCTTTTTCTTTGAAAAATAAGTCTGAAGAAGATTTGACTTATGAATATTTAGACAAATTGATATTTGGTAACATAGTGAAAGACATTTTTGATGGTGCTCAAGCCAAAGAGAAGCTGCTATATTTCTTGGAAAATGGGAGAGTTATGAAGATTGCTGAAGAAGATTAGATTCATAAATCATCTAAAGAACTTGAATATGTTCTTTATCTCCTGAATGATGTGAATGAAGCTACTTCTAGGTGGGTGAAAATTCTTGAAGGAGTAATCAATAAAAAGAAAAAGAATGAGAGTCTGCTTATGAGAAACTCTGAGGAGTATAAACCAGGATACTTACTTGAAGATGATTTTAAGAAAGAGATGGCTAAAAGAGATGCAAAGGTTAAGATGGTGTTAGGAATTCCTACACTCATATTAAATCCTGATGGAAAGAAAGCCTGCTGCATTCCTCTAGATGAAAGGATGGAGAGATCATCAATATAAAACTTGAGAGCTGCAATATTATAGATTGATGATTCCCCTGATCAAATGAAAGATTTGAAGAAGAAGCTAGTTGAATTATTGAAAAATGCTGAGAAGAAGCTACTTGACAAATTTCTAACAGAAGACTTCTCATACAGAAGAATATAAGTCAAGAAGGAAAACTCAAACTCTGACGCATTTGTCTCTATGTTTCTGACATCATGAGTAAAATTTATGTTTTACTTAATAAATCATAAATTGGGGGAGATTGTTAGAAAAACAAACACTAATGCTGTCAGAGAATATCAAGAACAAAGTTTATGTTACTGATGTCATCAGAGTTTAAGAGCTGTCGATAGAGTTTACTCTATCAGAGAATACTCGATCAGAGTTTACTCTAACAGAGAATACTCTATCAGAAATTATCAACCGACAGAGTTTATCATCATAGTTTGTCAAAGAAGGAAACAGACAAATCAGAATTTGATTTGGATAGTGAAAAATGAATTCTAGTACAATTTTATTACCTTATGAAAGCTATTTTTATCATTATCTATTTTGTAATTGGATTTGTAATTGTGTCTATATAAATACAGAATTAGGTTTACATTATGTATTCATTCAAGCTATATCATTCTCATAACCTAGCAGCTCTTAAGAACATTGATTTTCTTGAGAGAGTTTTGTATATAGTTTATCATTAATATAAAGTTGTTTATCTTTTACATACTTGTATTTTAAAGTCGATTATTTAGTACCATTATATTCAACCCCCCTTTCTATAATGGTCTATTTATCTGGGTAACATGGAGTCTTAACAGTTTCGACACCCTAAGCTTCACTGGGCTACGGATCTTGATTGATATATCAATCAACAAGCTCCGATACCAATTGTTGGGTCCCGGAAGTATCGTAGAAGTGGGGTTGAATGCGATACTCATAAAAATTTAAATTTCTTTTCAGAATTTAAGGAATTAAATTTTTACTTTTGCTGAGGGTTTGAGTCCTTGTAGTGTTTGAGAGGCTGAATTACTAGTTTTCTATTTTCACGATGAAACATTTAAGATCTAGAAAACTAGTAAGTAAGTTAACAAGATTCAAGTTAAATACATATATTAAACTTGAAGGGTTTTACAATATTCGGTAGAAAATCCTTAATTCCTAGAACAAATTTGACATGAATTGTTCTACTTAAGGAATTAAATTTAAACCAGTACAGAAATTTTATGAATATGACAATCAGACAAATTGCTGAATTTGAATATTTTTTTTACTATTAAAATATAAAGTGCTCACCTCATATTTATAGAGGATTCTAAGGCTGATACGACTTTTCTAGATCAGGATATTTTTCAGACTTTATTTAAGCTTGTATGACTTTCCAAAAACACTTGTATGACTTTTCAATAGCTCGATATGACCTTTAAAAATTCGGTATGACTTTTCAATGTGCTCGGTATGACTTTTTGCTCCAAGTTTCGGTATGATTTTTATTTAAAAAGTCGGTATGGCTTTTTAAATAATTCGATATGACCTTTTGATTTGCTTGGTATGACTTTTCTTAAATTAATTCAATGAAGTTCACTGGACGACAATCAAGAATATTCTTAAGTACTTGAAAAGGACTAAAGATCAATTCTTGGTATATGGAGGGGAAGAAAAGATGGTTGTAAAAGGTTACACCGATGCTAGTTTCAAGATAGACAATGATGATTCTGTTTGTCAATCTGGGTTTATGTTTTGTCTAAATGGAGGTGCTATAAGATGGAAAAGTTCAAAGAAAGAGACGCTAGCTGATTATACAATGGAGGCTGAGTATATAACTGCTAGTGAAGCAGCCAATGAGGCTATTTGGGTTCTTAAATTTCTTGCAGAACTTGGCGTGGTTTCTTCAGTCACAGATCCGATAGATTTGTATTGCGACAATAATGGAGCCATTTCACAGGCTAAGGAACCAAGATCTCATTCCCAAACTTAGCATATACTCAGACGATATCACCTTCTCTGAGAGATTAATAATCGATGGGATATATATATATGTAAAGTGTATACAAATGATAACATTGCAGATTCACTGACCAAGGCTTTGTCGCAGCAGAAGCAAGAAAGTCACACTAGTTCCATGGGTATTAGATATATGAGAAATTGGCTCTAGTATAAGTGGGAGATTGTTAGTATTGGTGTCAAGTCACAAGTACTAACAAGTGGGAAATTGTTAATATTGGTGTTCTAGAGACAATATTATTAGGTTTTATTGAAAACAATTATAGATTATGTTCTATTGATTATTGAATAGATATTTATTGTGTATTTTTTTATTGCGTAATAAATTGAAAGCATAATAAATGTCCTTGGAATTTTGATACATATTACATATCTTTAAGTATGTGATTTAAAAATGAGATTATATGAATAGTATCTTATTCCTAAAATTCCCTAGTCGAGTATTATTATTNCTAAAATTTTCTAGTCGAGTATTATTATTCAAGGACATTAATAATGCACAAAAACTAGTATGTTTGTTGATAGATGACTACATCTCATTAGTCATAGATATAGTGATACTTAAGTCAAGAACATAAGTGCATGTCTCAATGCATGACACTGGAATGACCCGTCATGAGATACTACAAGTTAAATAAATGTCATAAGTAATTCTCACGATCATAATGATGTAATGATCCTTAAACTTGAAATCATTATATTTCTATATGAGAATTAATATACTTTGATTACATTAAAAGTTACCTTTGACTGGGTGATGATCAAGATGCGCATTGGGTATATTATGAATCATATAAGAAATATGAATAAAATATAAGGGATTTAATCCTCTTAATCATAGGAGTGATATTATTAACCTCTTGTTTGAGTGAGATTATGAAATGCATGACCATTTTCAAATGTTGATTTGATTGTAATAGTGTACTCATCAATCAAGAAAATAAAGATTAATTTATGAAGAGGATGACACGACACATGCCTTAAGTTTAATCTATAATATCAAGATGAAAGGGATTATATTACATTGTACATTATTCACGAAAGGCTCAATTGAATCACCGATTTAATTATTATTACTTGGGTAGTAATGATGTATTACTAGATGCCGCTCATTGTTTATAAAATTATTGTTAACGTAATAATAACCTAAAGGGTCACACATAAAGCACACTTGAAGGAGAATTAATAGTAATTCAAATTTATTTAGGATATTAATTAAGTTGGAATTAATTAATAAAATTAGAAATTTAAATTATTTATAATTCAAATTATATTTGAGTACTAATTAAGTTTGACTTTATTATTTATATAAATAAAAATCAAATTTTAAATAAATTAATTAAATTTAAGGCCTAATCAGATGATGGGTTAAAAGACTTGTTTATTTCCTCTATAAATACATCTCTTTCTCTAGGAGTTAACCTAATTCAATTTTGGGAAAACCCTAGCCACATAGAGAGAGTGTTAGAGGTTGAGAGAAATAGCTTGGGTGTTAGTACATCCTTTCTCCTTCGAAGATCAAGTATTTGTGTTGATACCGTTATAGTGTAAATCATGTGTTGCGGGATACGTGGTGATCGACGAGCTTTAGACCTCCACAATTACAATTTTTAATTTGTTAAAGCTTCAAAATGGTAATACATCATGATCTCTGAATTAAATATTATGTTTTCGCATGGATCATGTGGAGTGTTTTGCTATTTTGATTTATTTTTCATATTTAATCCACTGCGTTTGATGCTGGAACGCTTCAAACATCACACTTTATTACACTTTAACAAACACAAGTACCCAAGCAAGAGAAAAGCTCTCCCCCCCATTCTTCATCACATTTTGCCAATCAAGAAAAGCAAGGAAAGAAAAATTCAAGATCCAAGTTTTATTCATCGATAAATCACGAAATTTGGAGCATAGCTCCTTCATTATATATCTAAGGTATGTTCAAAATTTCATGGCCATGCGATTAGAATAGCATAGCGAAATCCTTGCTCAAACATGAGGGTGAATAGTAACTCTGAAAATTACTAACTTGTTTCTTGATTTCTCTTGCAAGTTTAAGGATAATAAGCATAGATCAAGGCTCCCTTAAAGCTTACAAGCTCTTTTTAGTAGAAACGCCTGATTTAGTGAAAGTAGTTCGGTTAAACTAGACAGCTCCTTTAATCTCATTTTGAGACTATTATTGGACCACTTAAGAATAGTTATAAAATATTAAACTTGGATGATAAATACTTTAGGCAGTTAGTAAGGTCATCGAAAAGTTTTGTGCAAAAATGTTAATATTTCAATTTTATAAAAATGTCGGAACCAAAGTTGCGCGATGACACTATTAATTAGAGAAGTTACTACCTTGTTCCGTAAATTCGGGAAAATGGTTCCTCTTTCCAAGGCCAAAAATGGATTTTATTCTAGACATCCTTTAAATCATGCACGAGAAAATGGTGCATAAGTTGAGTTAACGGTTAATGAGTTATGAGCAATTTAGTGAAGCTAATGCAAATACTAAAACCTCGTAGTTGACTCGATTTTTAAAATGCATTCCACCTATTTAACTCATGCGTTCCAAATCAAAATATTTTTGATAATTATTAAAAATACTCAAGTCGAGTAATAGTAATTCTCAGAAAAGTCAACTCTAGGGGTACTGTTTGACGAGCCACTTTGGTCAGGATAAAAGGATTATTTCGAGTAGGTTTGAATACGAAAGATGTTGAGGAATAACATGACTATGTATTGGAGTAAATGATTAGATTAAAAGTTGTTGACGAGACGGTTTATGAATGGTCAAGATAGACTTGAGGAGGTAAATGCCGAGTAAGATAAGTGTTAGTAAAATGAGTAAGTACAAATTGAAGTTGTCATAATTGGACTCGATATGCGATTATACTTATTATTAATATAAGTAGGTGATGAAATTAAGAATACTAATCAGGATTATTATATCTATTGTTGGTCCCTGATATTGTAGAAGGGGGGTTGAATACAATATCTTAATTTAATCACGGAATAATAGATTTAAAAATATTATTTTAAATTCACACGAAATATTAATTGTAATGAAATACTGTTCAAGTAGAAGATATAATTTTAACTTGAAAAGTATTAAAAAATTAATATTAAGAAAACTGTTATATAATTGATAAAATGTTCTAGAACGAATTTGACATGAACTGTTCAGGTTTAACAATTATATTCCAAACTTGCATAGAAATCTGTGAATATTACAATGCAGACAAATTTCTGAATTTGAACTGTTTTTCTAACTTCTGAAAAATGAAGCAAAAACCTCATATTTATAGAGGTTGAAAAGCTAGCATGACTCATCCCAAAATGACCTTTTTCCTAATTGATTTAACACTAATATGACTCATAAAAAGGCTGTGCATGACTTATAATGGTCGGTATGACTGATTGAAATTCAGTATGATTCTTTGTAAGTCATATTCGAATTTTCTTTAATTTAAAATAAATCAAAATGACTTATATTAAAGTAAAGAAACTCGGTATGACTCACATAAATTAACTTCGGTATGACTCAAGAAGAAGGTAGCTCTCAGTATGACCCTCCACTTAATCTCTCGGTATGACTCTTTTTTATCTGCCATATTCATTTCTTTTTGACAAGTGATTGGACAAGTGTCAAGCTATCATTGGTTTCTTTAAAAACCTGCCAAATCAAATTGCAAAAAGAAAGGGGCCTATTTCGTCTTTTAGTGAATAAGCTCCGTAAAAATGCTTTTCGACCCGCACAACTTATACTCATTGATTAATAAATAATAAATTTAATTCAGAAATTATAAAAAAAATATCTAATATTATTTAGATATTTATAAATATAATTTACTAAATAAATAAAATATTTATTAATTAAATAAATCCTTACGCTCTAAGCTGCGGTCTCTTGATCGTCTGGAACCGAACTGGGGTTCCACTTTTACGAATATATGCATTTGCATTTCTTCCGTGTCAATTCTTTTTCAGTCTTTTCTTCAAGTCAGTACTGTCAGACATGTTTGGCTATTTCTGTATCCCTTTGAGCTTCCANTATATTATATAATACATTTCCAGATTTCCTGAGTTAACTGAAATGAAAGATGTTTGTTCCTCTTGCACTGAACATATTATACATGTAGTATTATCGTCATTTCTCAGACTCATCACTACTCCCCCTTAGGAAGGCAGAGATGATGTATGTTCTCTTCTTACCACTTTTCCTTTGAATTTCCAACTTCTGTTTTTACTTCTCACCCAAGGTAGATTCATTTTCCCTTTTCGTAAATTATCCAACTTTTCTTGTTCAACAATTGAGTAATCCTCTTCTGGCAAAAGCCTTTGTTTACTTCTCCCCTTTTGATCTACTCCCCCTTAGTTGAACACTTTAACATTTTGGAGTAATCCTCTTAATAATTCTCCCCCTTAGTTGAGTAATCCTCTTAATAATTTTAACAGTCCTTTTCTGGAGAAATCTCCACCTTGGTTAAGTAACAATAGTAATCTGTAACAGGGAATTGGGAAAGGGATTCGGTAAGTGTGCTAGTGTGTGATTTTACTTTGTGTTCCTCACAAGTGTTTCGCTCATATACTCTCTAAGTGTTTCACTCATAGAATATATATTTTCACTCTTCCTTACTTGTGTTTCACTCTTTTCTCACATCACTATATCTCTCTCAGTACGGATGACTCAGTCTTTTGTACCTGCAAGAAAGATCACCATAGCCCCTTCAAGAGAGGTCACTGGTGGTGCAATGGGGTTTCGTAAATCCCCGTCCTCAATTGAATCTATTAAAATAGTTTAATTTGAAAACTGAATTGCTTCAGGAATAGATTTAATGAGTTGCTGATCATCTAAGATGACCTATTCCATTAGGAATCCAGATATGTTCCATCTGGGGAGGGAGACAAGGATCTATAATGTAGCA
>QRFB01001320.1:45724-68668 GCA_008931105.1 Oenanthe javanica
ATATATATTACGTATTAATATTCCAAGGACATTTATTATTCTTTCAATTTATGACGCAGTAAATAAAGACATAATAAATATTAATTAAATAATCACATAAAACATAATCCTTAATTGTTTTCAATAAAATATTAAAAGTATTGTCTCTAGGACACCAATACTAACAGTTCACACATTGAACATCAGGCAGTTTAAATAGATAAGGATGACTTTCTAAACAAATAAGGCTTATTTGGACTCTTTAAGGATAATTATTATCTAATAACAGTCATATATCATATATACAACATATATGTGATCATATATGCACTCTACCAGCATTCTACCGCCCAATGAGAGGTTCAACGACAGTAGGATACTATAAGAAACTCCAGGTAGACTTTTATTTATCTTCAACAGCTAAAAACAAGCATTTGGATGACTATAAACAACTCAAAACATGGTTGATCTCTAAATATTGTAAGCTCACGACCCATAAAACTATGTACGAACTTGATTCTCTATAAATACGGGATACGTAGGTCATTTTTCGGGGATGATCATTTAAGTAAGGACGAGGGCAACCTAAATTCTTGAGTGATACACTTTTCCGGTAATTTATGGAGGCTTGAACGGAACTGCACCACCCCTTAATTAATCAGCATACCGACAAATTCAGTCCAAACACATTCAAAATCACCTTGCCACGCACTCTGAAAGTTCGGTTGTGAACCTGTTTTTATAGTTGAGCTCAACGCTATCATCGCCATATTTTGTGGGGGTGTTGGTCAAATTCTTTCCTAGCTAAGAGTATAGAAAATCACATATAATGATGAATATTTTGTTTATATTTAATATAGTGTCACTGCGATAGCTAGAGCTAGATTATTTAAAATTTGAATTCCAAAAACTCCTCTAATTCGATCAGGAAAGAATTGAGAAAAAAATCGATAAAAATATCAGCTAGCTTTTTGTGCCAATTCCAGCTTTCCAAGGATGATGATTTTCCAAGTAGGCAAGTTAATGAACCATCAGAATAAATATCCAAGCTAGTTTCAAATAAATTGTTATGTTTATGACCAATAAGAACTACTTTCCCATTCTTCTTGCTTTTTACTTTACAATGAGTTCCATGAAATTTTACAGAATAACCTCTGTCTGTCATTTGACTCACACTTAGAAGATTATGTTTGAGTCCTTCAACCAGAGCTACATTTTCAATGATGACATTCCTAATCACAATATTACCATATCCCAGTGTTATTCCTATGTTGCCATCTCCATAATATACTGTTGGGTCAGCCTTCTCCTCAAACTCTGAAAGCAGGGATTTATTTCCAATAATATGAGCAGAACATCCACTATCAATTACTAGGATGTTTTTCCTATTTCCCTGCAATCAGTAAATGCAACTTAATTAGTAAGTTTGGGGACCCAAACTAGTTTGAGTCTTTTCTTTGAAAACTTGTTAACTTTTGCAGCAGAAGTACTTTTATCAGAGTATGTGTTAACAGATTTTACATGAACAGAGTTTGCATTCACAGAGTTTGTGCTGTCAGAGTTTACACTCCTTTTATCAGACTTTATCACATATATTTTCTTGACAATATGTTTTGGAGAAATATTTATTTGAGGCTGTGGTTCATAGAAAATGTAATATAAATTATGATATTCTTTGCAAGTATAAATTGAATGACTCATACTACCACAATGAAAACAAGGATTATATCTAGGTTATTTTCTAGCCTCAAAACTAGGTCTTTCAGGTTTTTTTATTTTCTTTTATTTGCAGTCAATAGCAAGGTGATTTGAATTACCACAAGTAAAGCATATTTTCCTAGGAGCATCAGGGATATTCATGTAGTTGGTCTCTTTAGTAATTCCTACTTTACCATTCCTATTTCTTTTAGCCTTTTTAGATTTATCTTTATTGGTGACTGCTTTCAATTTTTCCTTAAGTTACCTTTGAGAAAGTAACCCTATATTCACCTTTTTAGTTTCAAACACACTATTGTTTTTAGAGCATTCATTAGAAGTTTTCTTGTCATTACTAGCTCTAACAAATTTCACAGGATTATTCAATATTTCTTTTATATGAGATTTAGTGTGTGTATCTTTGTCTGATTCATAGCCTAAAGCAGAAGTCTAATTCTTATTAGTTAGCATTCATTGGACTCTCTTTCCAGAGTTTGTCCAAACTCTGAAGATTTTTTTTCTTTTGCTATTTCGGATTTTAGGTATTCAACTTGAATTTCCAATTGTGTTTGCATGTGAATAACACTGTCAAAGTACTTGATTTTTAACATATCAGAATTTTCAGATTCAAGCATGTTATTCCTAGCATTTAGAGTTTGTATCTCAGATTTTAATCTCTCATTTTCTATAGTCTGTGATTTAAAATTAACATGCAAAGATCTAAGAAAAGACTTCAGTTCACAGATATTATCAGTTTGAAAGTTAAAGACAGAGTCTGGTACCTTATCAGAGTTTAGTGCATCAGTGTTTGCCAAGAGTGCATAATTTGTTTCTTGTTCAGAATCTGAGAAATCCATCTAATCTTTCTTTGATGTGATTAAAGCTTTTCCTGATTCCTTACTTCTGCATTCAGTAGCAAAGTGCCCCATCTTGTTACACTTGTAACACTTAATCTTTCACTTATCAACAGTCTTTGATCTCCCATCTTTATCTTCTCTCTTCTTGAATCTTTCTTTCTTGTCTGACTCTCCATGCTTCTTCTGAAAATTTGCTTTCTTCTTATACTTTCTGTATTTCATCTTTTTGAAGCCCTTAACAATTATAGCAACCATCTCCATCATATCAGAGTCTATGGAGTCATCAGAGTTTGCTTCAGAGTTTGTTTCAAACTCTGATTCACTGTTTTCTTGGATCACTACTTCTTTTCCCTTTCCTTGTTGATGACTTAAGCATCTTTTCTTTTGGTTCTTCAATCTTGGCTTCAACAATCAAAGTAATAGATCTTGCCTTGCTGCTCTTCCTGTTTCTTCTTTGTTGTAACTCCAGGTCATGAGTTTTCAATTTGTCATAGACTTCATCTAAAGATATCTCATCTAAATCAGCCATGTCTCTAATTAAAGATATCTGCAGATCTCATTCTTCTAGAAGAGCCCTTAGAAATTTACTGGTAGAATCTTCATTATCATATACATTGTCTACCAAGGCTAAGTTATTCAAAAAGGTTAAAAATCTGTCATAAATATCTGTGAGAGATTCATTCTGCTTAGCCTCAAAATATTCATACTCTTGTATGAGCAAGATCTCCTATTTTTCCTGATTTCCCGGGTTCCTTGACATTGAACCTCTAGAGCATCCCAGATCTCCTTTGCAGTTTTACATGCTATCACCCTGTTGGACATTACAGAGTCAAGACTATTGTGCAATATGTTTCTTACCTTGGCATCTTTGAGGACTTCTTGTTTTTCCTCATTGGTCCACTCCTTCTTGTATTTACGAGTATAGTATTCAGGAATTTGTCTTCCTTCCACAATAGTTGCAGGTATCAGTTTTGTTGGTAGATACTGGCCTTCATTGATCCTGTCCAAATAATCAGGGTCTGTTGCTTCCAAGAACATCAACATTTTCACCCTCCATGTAGTGTACTGAGCTTTCTTCAAGATAGGAATTCTTATGCTCTCATACTTGTTTCTAGACATGATTTATGATCTAACAGTTGAATTTGAACTGCCTGCTCTGATACCACTTGTTTGCCCAGATATATAATCTATTACAGAAGGGGGTTGAATGTAATAGTACTAGAAAATCGATTAAGAACATAAGTATGTAAAAGATGAATATTGTTCTGTATTAAAGATAATGAATAGGTTACAAAACTCTCTCAAGAAGTTCTTTATTATCAAGAGCTGCTTGGTTATGAATAATATGATTTGAAAAGATTACTTTGATGTTAACCTATGTCTGTGTTTATATAGACACAGTTACAATTCAATTACAAATCAGATTAGAAATAGAACGGCTTTTCATAAGGAAATAGACTTGTATTAGGATTCCTTCTTACTATCCCATTCATACTGTGATTCGAATTGCTTCTTGACAAACTCTGTCTTGCAAGCTCTGTCAGTTGTTATTATCTGATAGAGCATTTTCTGTTAGAGTAAACTCTGATTGAGTATTCTCTGATAGAGTAAACTCTGACCGACAACTTCTTAAACTCTGATGACATCAGCAGTGTAAACTCTGATTTGTATTCTCTGACAGCCATCAGTGTTTGCTTTCTAACATCATTCTCTGACAGCCATCAGTGTTTGCTTTCTAACATAACACATTTAGGCTCCATTTGAGTTTGCTTAAAATAATTCATAATAAATTATTTAATTTAAAAAAAAATCAAATTTACATTTTTTAAAGATAAATACTTATTATAGAAATTTAAGATTCGATTTTATGTTCAGAACAAAAAAATACTTATTTTCAAAAAAAAAAGATAAATTTACATAATTACTTCCAAAATTAAGTTACTTATTTTTGGAAATACCAACGGGCAAATAATATATGAGTAGATAGAAAAGTTTTTATATTGATCATGGATGCTTATTCATAAGTGGACTACACAGAACGCTTGTTGAAAAAACAACTTATTGTCCATGCATTATGATCTACTTATAAAATTATACTGGATCATCGACCAGGCCTCAAGATTTTTCTCTAGATAAACCACTCTTCTTGGTTCAGACTCCCCTTGAAACGGATCAAACATTAGTCAAGCCATTTGGGTGGCCAATTAAGCAAAACGCCTCATGGAGAATGTAGAAACAGGAGACTCAAAATATGCAGCAACACCATAGACTTGCTTTCTCGGGTCATCAACTTCCAGGCTATAATCTGCGAATGGAAGTCTACGTGGACGACATGAATCAAGCACTTCGTCATGGTTGGAAACGAAGTCCGGTATTTCGATCTCGTTCCTTCTGACGTGCTTCCACAGAAACTGCAATCTGCTCATGTAGTTCACTTTAGAGTACAACCTGCATTATTATTCAAAGTATTAGACACGATTCACTGCATGCATGTTACATATGTATTATGTAACCTTGCAAGTCTATATAATTGCATTTATATGACGGAGATTTGGGGGTCATTTGGCAAATCTGAATTATATTTTCTGACTGATTAAAATAATTTCTGAATCATTATTATGAATATTAAATGTGCTATTTGACGAAGGGCCGCTTACTCTTGGGTGAAGAGAAGACGACCAAAGGTGGCAAGAAAGAGGCGGGACTGTAGGTCGGGATGTATAAAATAGATAACCTGGAGACTCTTTTTTATATTCATTGGAATCGCATCGTAGATTGATCGGGCAGCCATTATTCCCGGAAAGTTTTCCCTCCATTGAACACATGTGTGCATGTACACCATAGAGAATGGCTTCAGCTCACCTTCATCGTCACTTAAACTCGAAAACACTTTTTCTTTCAAATACTTTTTCAGTACCTCCACACTCACCAGCCTTGCTGTAAATCATGAAAACCAAAAATCAAATTGAATCCTACATCAAATAACACACTTATGGTACAAAACTATATATAAAAATATTGGCGAAATTTAATCTTGTTTCAAAAATTATTCAAGAAATTTGAATACTCGCGCACAAGTGACAATTAAATCTTACCCGGAAAGAGATTTCCAATTACGCGAACAAGTTTGTGTCCACGTTTGTCCTGACCTTGAATCTTGAAGATATTGAGCTTGTCTATGAGTTTTTCTTGTTCGTAGGAAGAAAGGATATATGTACTTGAAGACTTCATTCTTCACGGGGTTGTCAAGTTTAATATTAATAATAAAACTTGTACGTTTATATATTGTTATATAGTATATGTAAACCCATAAATTTAGATATAGCTCAATCTCTTTAATTAGAAAAAGCGATCTAGCTGATTTGGTTTTTGGTAAAAATTGTCAAAAGAAAATTTAAGTGCAAGCAGACGAAAAAGTTGTGTTAGGATGTGATGAAAAGTAACTCCGCCACAATCATCATTTATGTACAAAGGTTCAAAGGAAGCTGAAGATTGGCCTTATCCATTTCTTCAAAATTTTATTTTATACATTAAAAAATAAAATTATTAAAATATTTATGGCATATTCTCCAGCTTCTTTTTATTTATGTTTGGCATTATTATTTGAATATGGTATAGTGAGAAAAAGTAATGTTGAAAAAATTAGATAATTATTCAAAAATTCTACTTTATAATACTCCAATGTATTATAATATCCAAACAGAGATTTTTTTAAAAATTTCAATCAATAAGATGTGAGTATTTTAATATTCAATCAATTAAATTAAGTTTTTTTTATATGTTTTTACAATTCTTAATTATAATAACTATGATACAAATAATTAACCTTCATTTAATGATAAAATGATAATATGTTAATGTACTTTGAATTCTAATATTTACTTCTTTTAAAACATAGAGGATATTAATACTTTTCACCTTACTAATTTTTTAATTCTAAATGCTCTTTTATTATTTTGATTTTAGGCTTTTTTTGGTGTTTGATATATATTTTTTAATAATTATTTAAATATTCTTATTTATAATAACGCAGTCTACCACACTATGTGTTAACGATCAAATTTTTTTTAAGAGTTTTCAACCAATCAGATGTGAGTGCTTCAATATTCAACCAATCAAATTGAGTCTTTTTTACATATTCTTTTTTTAAAATTGGGTGCTACTACATCCTTTCTCGTTCGAAAATCAAGTATTCGTGTGGATATCGTTAGAGCGTAAATCACGTGTTTCAGGATACATGGTGATTGTATGAGCTTTGGACCTCCATAATCTCTATCTTTAGTTCGTTAAAGCTTAAAAAAGATAATACATCATGATCTCTGAATTAAATATTGTGTTTTCCCATGAATTCTGTGGAGGGCTTCACTATTTTGATTTATTTTTCGCATTTATTCCGCTGCATTTGATGCTCGAAACCCTTCAAACATCTCACTTTATTACAATTTAACAAACATAAGTACACAAGCAAGAGAAAATCTCCCCCCCCCCATTTTTCATCACATTTGGCCATTCAAGAAAAGCAAGGAAAGAAAAATTCAAAACCCACATTCCACTCATCCATAAATCACGAAATTTGGACCATAGCTCTTTCATTATATATCTAAGGTACTTTCAAAATTTCATGGTCATCCGATTAGTTTAGCATAGCCAAATCCTTGCTCAAAGAAGTAGGTGAATAGTAACTCTGAAAATTACTAAATTGTTTCTTGATTTCTCTTGCAAGTTTAAGGATGATAAGCATAGATCAAGGTTCCCTTAAGGCTTACAAGCTCTTGTTAGTTTGTTTAAGGATTTATGAAAGGTATAAACACTATCCACCCTTTGATTTACTTTGAGCTATAAGCTTGAGTTTGAATTATGTTTAAGTATATGTTGATTTAAGGAGTTTGAATGTAAATGGTTGAATATTGTTGGTTGAATAATATGGGTTGATGATGTTAATGAGTTTATGAAGTTTATAACTAATTTTGTTGTTAAAGACATTGGTTTGATGATTGGGTTATTGGTTAATGGATTTAACATAGTTAAATTCGAGAATCGTTACGATTATAGCTGTCGTCGTGACCGTTTAATTTAGGACTGTTTAAATAAGATTTCTGAACTGTCAAAATACTGTTTTGTTAACACGACTGGCCATGAACTTTTATATCTTGTTTTGTAGTTTATTTTGGTATAAAAATCATGTCGATACGATTTACGGTTTAGGAGAAACGCCCGATTTAGTGAAAGTAGTTCGATTAAACCAAACTGCTCCTTTAATCTCACTTTGAGACTATTATTGGACTACTTAAGAAAGGTTATAAAATATGGATGATAAATACTGTAGACAGTTATTAAGGTCACCGAGAAGTTTTGTACAAAAATTTTAATATTTCGATTTTATAAAATTGTCAGAACCAAAGTTGTGCGATGACACTATTCATTAGAGAAATTATTACCTTTTTCCGTAAATTCGAGAAAATGGGTCCTCTTTCCAGGGCCAAACTTTGCTGGATTGTATTCTAGATATTATTTAGATCGTGCATGCAAAAACGGTGCATCAGTTGAGTTAACGGTTAATGAGTTATGAGCGTTTTAGTGAAGCTAATGCAAATAGTAAAACCCCGTTGTTGACTCAAATTTTAAAATGCATTCCACCTATTTAACTCATATGTTCCGAATAAAAATATTTTTGATAATTATTAAAAATACTCAAGAAGCTCCTTGAGGTGGTTTCGTATTTAATTATGAATTTTCTGATTTATTAAAAATGTTGGAGTTCAAGTCGCTTAATAGTAAATTTCAAAAAATTCAACTCTAGGGGCATTGTTTTGACAAGCCACTTTGGCCAGGATAAAAGGATAATTTCGAGTCGGTTTAAACACGAAAGATGTTTAGGAATAACATGACTATGTATTGGAGTAAATGATTAGATTAAAAGTTGTTGACGAGACAGTTTATGAATGGTCAAGATAGACTTGATGAAGTGAATGCCGGGTAAGATAAGTGTTAGTAAAATTAGTAAGTATAAATTGAAGTTGTCATAATTAGACTCGATATGTGATTATACTTATTAGTAATATAAGTGATTGATGAGATTAAGAATACTAATCAGGATTATTATATCTATTGATAGAAAATCCGAAACGAGAGGGACGCTGAGAACGTATCTTGGACTCCAGATAAGTTTTTTAACCCTACATTTTTGCATATTAAAATATTTGTATTATTATGTATACAAGTTTTTGAAACCTGTGTTTTATATATTACTGTTGTGTTTAAAAGCTGTTGATGTTTTGATATAACTATTTATTGAAATTTACGAATTGATTTAACCGTTGTTTAATCTTTCATCAAATGTTTTGATTTATATGCTATTAGATATTATAGATATAAACCGGTGTATAAAAAGGCTCTAGGAGTAGAGTTTGTATTCGTATTTTCGAACCTAAACCGGGAGTCAAAAGTGTTATTCTAAATTCTCTCATAAACCCGGATGTTGCCGGAGACAGAATATTTCTAAATATCGATTAAAAATATTTCAATAAATATATTTTGGATAATTTCAAATTTTTAAATAGTTTAAATAATGTTAATAAATATTATTTGAATATTTATTTAATTAAATGAATATTAATCTAAATATTCATTTAAAAAGGTTTATTAATTATTTATCAATTAATAAATATTATTTAAATATTTATTAAATATTCTAAATTGACTTAAAAATTATTTAAGGTCTTTAATAATTATTTAAAATATTTTCTGACATTCAAAAAAGTTATTTAAATATAGTGGGGGTTCCCAAATATTTATTTTATAATTTATCAATTCTTTAAATATGAATAAAATACTCTCTGACTTATCAAAAATAGGGAATACAGTCTAGGAAGTAAATAAATGATTTACTTTTCTCGAATACGATTATGTTTTGGGATAACTACCCTACTTTAGTTAGGGTTTTTAATTTATCAAAATCAAAGAGATTTTCGGCTAACTCCCAGGTTGTGATTTTCATTCCTCAATATATGAGATCAGTTAACGGAGGTCAACACATACATTGTGATATTCTTACTTCCCAAAATATTCCGGAAGTAACAAAACCAGTGATAGATGAATCTATTAATAAGTATAATATACTTGGGGAACTAGGATTAAATTCCAGTTCCAGACTTATAGATTGTTAAAGTGGACTAGGAGATGAAAGCGTACGAGGCCGAGTGACGCACGACCCAGCACTTTGGCCCATATGCGGTCTAGGGTGATTCCCAAGAATGGTAGAAATTCTGTTGGCTCCCCCTTCTATATATAGAGAAACAACAAGAGTGGTCGTATGTTATGACTGATCATCGTGTATGTACGGTTGAAGAGTGGTGAAAGGCTCTGGATATAGTCCCGTCTTCCAATTGAAATTGTGCCGCAACATCGTAATGAAAGCCTAGGTGCTTAGTTACCGATGGTGTTGTCAGTAATTGGTTTGTTTATATTTTTTCTTCACAGTATGCTAGAATTGTCCAAGATGTTTTGGAAAAAGGTTTATTTTAAAATTTTAAGTGGATATATGATATACACCAATTAAATTGTAGATTTTTAAAATGTTTTACTGGATTTTTAAACTTACAAATTATATGGTTCAAAGTGATTTGATTTTCCTATGATGAGAAGCAACTATTATTGTAATATCTTGAACTGTGTATTTATTATATTTATGGGAGTTTAGCAAAGCTATAATTGATGCTATTTTTCTAAGTTATTGATAATATTATTTCAAAACTATGAACTTAATTAGTTCATTGGATTTTATCTCAAAAGCTTCAGAGGAAGTGTGAAAGAGTGGTAATACTATATTCGATAGTGTCTTATTTTACATAATGAACTTAATTATTCGTATTATATTATTCTAAATTTCATGTTAAGTATAAATACTTTTATCTAGAAAACTCTGACTAAATGTATCGTCGAGAGATACTTTGCTATGCTTACCCTATACCGGTAACATTATATTATACTATTGAGATAGAGTAATTGTCATATTCTTGGATGAAAGTCACATAGATAGTTCAGTGGATAATTTGCTGAGCATTCTTTCGCTAACTCTTGCTTTATATTAATTTTTTCAAAGAAAGTGATAATATATTCGATTGGCTCCATACTTCGAGGAAGGAAAGTAGGAGATTCACATTTGAGATGGTTCAGTTCAACACTATTCTAGAGAACTAAGTTGGATAGGTTTTTAATATTGATCTAGTTATTAATTTCACTTAATGTGAAATCTTCCCCAAATATTATTTAACATTATCTCTTTTAGGATTCTCATCCGGCTTGGGGCTTTGTGGATATAACATCTCCTCAAACAAAGAGGCAAGCAGTTTGAAAGGACCTCTAGATTCAATCGAAGTTGCTAAGGCGGTAAGTATATGCTTTTGCTGTAGAGCTTTTCTATTACCTGACCTTTTTTTTACGATCATGAAGTATGAAAATCTTTAATGTACAAGCCGTTAAATATGGAGGTATACCCAAGTATCACATGAATCAGGATTACTCACAATTATTGCCAAAACATTCTTCAGAGTCCATGAGAAAGCAAACCTACAAGCAGGCAGAATGCTCTTTATTATACGGAAGGAGCATTGAAAAACTCTCCAGTATTTCAACATCCAAAATCAGGAGTTGGGTAGTAGCCTCGAAGGCTGGGAGATCCACGACACTATTACAGATGCATTTGGGCAAAGAAATACCGCAAATATGATAAGAGATAAGATATCACAACCAAAACAGAAATAATGTTAATTAGAGTGTTGTGCCCCAATTTTAGTGTGGATATACTTGGGTCTATAAGGACTAAGCTATAACCTCAACATAAGGAAGTTCAGTGACAGACAGTGGTTCTGCTGTATATGCTCTGTGGTTGCCTGAAGCCCGAGGTCCAGACATACACAAGGTTCACCAGTGCTGAGATACAGAATATTGAGGTTCATTTGTATCTAAGGTCTGAGCATCTAAGGTCCGAGCTTCGAGGGTCTGAGGTTAGAGGCTGGAGGTTCACACAACGAACAACATACAGTTTAAACTGATAAGAATGACTTCATAAACTTTAGGAGCACGTTATTGAAGGCTTATCTGAACTCTTTAAGGATAATTGCTATCTAATAATAGTCATATATCATATATACAACATATATATGATTATATACAAACTCTACAAGCATTCTTCCACTCAAGGAGAAGTTCAACGACAGTAGGATACTATAAGAAGTTCCTGGCAGACTTCTATTTAGCTTCAACAGCTAAAAAAAAGAATTTGGATGACTGCAAACAACTCAAAACGTGGCTGATCTCTATATATTGTAAGCTCACGGTCCATAGAACTACGTACGGACTTGATTCCCTATAAATACGGGATACGTAGCCATTTATCGGGGATGATCATTTGAGTAAGGACGAGGACACCCTAAATTCTCGAGTGACACTTTTCTGGTAATTTAGGGAGACTTGCACGGAACTGCACCACCCCCTAATTAATCGGGATACCGAAAAATTCAGTCCAAACACATTCAAAATTACCTTCCCACACGCTGTGAAAGTTCGGCTGTGAACCTGTTTTTATAGTTGAGATTAACGCTATCTTCGCCATATTTTCTAGGGGTGTTGGTCAAATTCCTTCACAACAAAGAGTATAGAAAATCACATATAATGACGAATTTCTTGTTTATATTTAATCTAGTGTCTTCGTGATAGCTAGAGCTAGATTAATTAAAATTTGAATTTCAAAAACTCATCTAATTCGATCCGCAAAGAATTGAGAAAAAAATCGATAAAAATATCCGCTAATCCGGACGAACCATGTATTTTTTATAGACATTGAGAATCCTGAGGTCGACCTCACATAATTTTACTAAGATTATACTCAAATCTCATATTAAAAGAAGGTGCTATTCTAATTTTAGAATATTATGTATAATTACAAATTTGTCATTAAAAATTTATACTAAAATACCATATTATCTTAGAAAATTTCCTGAGGTCAACTCAGGTTCAGGTTCCTTTTTCTCTTTTTTATATTAGTTGGTTCCAAAGTAAACTTTAAGTTTGATTGGAAAAAATTTTGAATTTAAATTTATTTCGAATAATGATATGATCCGGTCAGGATAAAATCCGATTCGACAGTAGTTAAGTCTGAGTTTTATCCAGTTTTTTTTGAAAAAAATTATATTATATATTAGATTAAAGTATAAATATTTTGAAAAACTAACAAGAATCTTGAAAATTATACTAACAAAATAATAATTTTTTTAATCTAAACTAACCGATCTGCAAGCCTAAAAGTGGGATAGTATTTTTCTACAATTTGTGTCTGATTCAACCTGTGAATTTTTTATAATTTAGCCTGATTTTTCTAATTTAATTTTTATACATCTCCGATAATAGCTCAAAAATATATGAATGAGACATTGAAATATTTTATTTAATTTTACAAATTTATGAAGATATTATTTTTAAAAATATATATTATTAACTAATATATTTTATTTATTGGTCAAAATTTATTAATTTAAATTAAAAAAAATCAAATTGAGACAAGATTTATAGAGGGAGTAACACATTTAGGCTCCGTTTGAGATCACTTAAAATAATTCATAATAAATAATTTAATTTAAAAAAATTATATTTACATTTTTTAAAGATAAATACTTATTATAGAAATTTAAGATTAGATTTTATGTTCAGAACATCCATTATCAATCACTTGGATGATTTTCCTGTTTCCCTGCAATCATTTAATGCAAATCAGTTAGTAGATTTGGGGACCCAAACAAGTTTGGATCCTTTCTTTTGAAACTTGTTAACTTTTGCAGCAGAAATACTTTTATCAGAGTTTATGTTAACAGAGTTTGCATTTTCAGAGTTTATACTGTCAAAGTTTATATTTCTTTTATCAGCTTTTATCACATATTTTTGTTTGACAACATGATTAAAAAAGACAGGAGATTTATTCAAATGAGGCAATAGTTCATATTAATTGTAATACAAACTATGATATTCCTTGCATGTGTAAATTGAATGTCATAGACTACCATAGTGAAAATAGGGATTTTGTGGTCTATATCTAGTTTGTTTTCTAGCCTCTGAATTAGGTCTCTCAGGTTCCTTCTTTTTGTTTTGTTTGCAGTCAATAACAAGGTGATTAGAATTACCACATGTGAAACATGTTTTTCTAGGAGCATCAGAGATATATTTATAGTTATTCTCCTTGGAAATTCCTACTTTTCCATTTCTGTTTCTTTTCACCTTTTTAGGTTTGTTTTTATTTGTGACTGCCTTCAACTTTTCTTTAAGTTGCTTCTGAGAGAGTAATCCTATATTTACTATTTTATTCCCTGACACACTATTTTCTTTACCTTTGTTATTATTAGAGCATTCACCAGAGGTATTCTTCTTTTCATTACTAGCTCTAACAAAATTCACAGGTTAACTCAACTTTCCTTTTGTGTGTATCTTTGTATGTGTCTCCTTATTAGATTCATAACCTAATGCAGATGTCTAATTCTTCCTAGAAAGCATTTGTTGGACTTTCTTACCAGAGTTTGTCCAAACTCTGAAACTCTCATTTTCTTTAGCTATCTTAGATTTTAAGTATTCAACTTGTATTTCTAACTGAGTTTTCATGTGTATAGCATTCTCACAGTCTTTCTTAATGCTAAGCATGTGTGAAATTTCAAATTCAAGAAAGTCATTCCTAGCAGTCAAAGTTTGTATTTCAGATTTTAATCTTTCATTCTCAAGAGACTGTGACTTAAAGCTAACATGCAAAGTTCTGAGAAAAGACATTAATTCATGAATATTTTCAGTATTAAAATTGAAGACAGAGTCTGGTACCATATCAGAATTTAGGATGTGAGCTTCAGTGTTTGCCATGAGGGCATAATTTGTTTCCTCTTGAGAGTCTGAGGAATTCATCCAATCTTTCTTTGATGTGATTAGTGTTTTTCCAGATTCCTTGCTTCTGCACTCAGTAGCAAAGTGCCCCATCTTGTTACACTTATAGCACTTGACCTTTGATTTGTCAAGAGTTTTTGATTTTCCATCTTTATCTTCTCTTTTTCTGAATCTATCTTTCTTCTCTGATTCTCCATGCTTCTTCTGAAAGTTCTCTTGCTTTCTATTCTTCCTGTATTTCATTTTCTTGAAGATTTTGACAATCATATCAATTATTTCCATCATGTCAGAGTCTATGGAGTCATCAGAGTTTGCATCAGAGTTTGTCTCAGACTCTGATTCACTGCTTTCCTTGACCATTACAGCTTTTCATTTTCTTATTGAGGCTTTAAGGACCTTTTCTTTTGGTTCTTCAATCTTGGCCTAAACATTCAAAGCAATAGATTTTTCCTTGCTACTTTTCCTATTATTTCTTTGCTGTAATTCCATATCACGAGTCTTCAATCTTCCATAGAATTCATCTAGAGACATCTCATCCAAATCAGCCCTATCTCTTATTAAGTATGTTTATAGATCCTATTCTTCAGGAAGAGCCCTCAGAAACTTGGTGTTTGAATCCTCATTATCATACACCTTATCCACCAAAGCCAAATTATTCAACAGAGTAAGAAATCTGTCATATATATCAGTAAGAGACTCATTATGTTTTGCCTCAAAGTGTTCATATTCTTGAATTAGAACAGATCTTCTATTCTTCTTGATTTCCTTGGTTCATTGGCATTGAACCTCTAGTGCATCCCATATCTCCTTTGCTGTTTTGCAGGCAATTACTCTATTTGACATCACATAGTCTAAACTAATATGCAATATATTCCTTAACTTTGCATCTTTTAGGACTTCTTGTTTTTCTTCATTAGTCCACTCCTTTTTGTCCTTCAGAGTATAATATTCAGGGACTTGTCTTCCTTCCACTATTGTTGATGGCACCAGTTTGGTTGATAGATACTGACCTTCATTGATTCTGTCTAAATAATCAGGATCAGTTACTTCCAAGAACATCATCATCTTTATCCTTCATGTAGGGTATTCAGCCTTCTTCAAGATTGGGATTATTATACTTTCATACTTGTTTCCAGACATGTTTATATGATCTTTTAGTTATAATTAACTGTCTGCTCTTATACCGATTGTTGAATACCACTTGTGTCTCTCCTCGAACGATAACGCTGCATATCCTTTCTATAATTCCCTTTTTTTGTTTGCATCTCACGAATTAACCCCCACCCCATTCTTCCAATCTCACACAGCATCTCGATATTTTTCCCATCAGATCCCTTGTACCTTCCCCGCTCCAGCAAGACTGCACTATATTTCCACATTCTCTTTCTTCAATCCACATATTCTCAAATTTAAACCTTCGTCCTCGTTGCACAAAGATTTTTCTATGTAATTGCAACAACAAAGGCAGATGATCCGATGTTGTCACCTCCAGGACTTTAACCTCTGCTAATGGAAACATTTCAATCCAACTACTCGTTGCCATTCCTCTGTCCAATCACTCCTGCACCCATGTTTGACCTCCTCTTGATCTCTCCCATGTAAATATATCACCCAAAAAACCCAAGTCATGTAAACCACAATCCATTATTACCTCAGAAAATCCTGCCATTAATCTTCTAGGATGACTGTTTCCCCCTCGCTTCTCCTCCATAGATATAATGTCATTAAAATCTCCTATTATACACCACGGAAAATCTGAAGCCACAGACAACTCACGAAGCATGGGCCATGACTCAGTTCGCCTGGCTCTCTCCGGAAATCCATAGTACCTAGTATACCTCCATCATCCAACTTGCTCATTGCTGACCTCAAAATCTATAAAATTATTACAGCTATTCAGAATCTGCACTGTGCCTTCATTCCTCCACATCAGGGAAATTCCCCCTCCATGTCCTTGAGCATCAATGACAAAAATTCCAGCAAAATCTAATTTTTTTCTGACTTTCTCTACCTTATTTCTTTTCACCAATGTCTCACTAAGGAAAATGAGACTCGACCAATACTATTGATTAAATTCCAACAGAAGTCTAATTGTTCATGGGTTGGCCAGACCACGACAGTTCCCTGCTAGAAGACTCGTAATGCTTGGCGGGCCTGGACCCCAGGACCCGCCAGTAACAAGTTTTTTGACTCATCTTTCTGTTGCCTCTCATTTATTTGCATAATATCCAGCCCGTTATTCTCTCCAACTACTTTGTTTTCAACCCGCTTTCTTTTTGACTCAATTACTACGTTCTCCACATTAGAATCCTTATCCCCGTCAATCACTCCATATGTTATTTGTGTACCATTTAAACCATAATTATCTCGTATCTGATGTTCCCTCAAATTACATGGCTTAATTAGAATGTCACCAACCTCCCCACCAATCTCGCAGATCCTACCATCAACTTACATGAATCTCGCATCTCCATGTTCACCATGACTGGTTGATGATGCACCTTGTTGTTTCTGAGTACCCCATACACGCTCTTCCCTGCCTGCATTTCGAATCCATCTTGATCCAGTATTTGGTTTTGCACCTTAGACTGTGCACGTAACCATGTACCATAGCCTTGTCGACTTATTTTTCCGGATTTGCATAAACAACCGCACAATCCCTTTCAGAATGTCCTATAATACCATAAACAAAACAGAATGTACCAAGCTTCTCATACTTAAAATTTATCCAACTCCAGTTATTTCCTTCACGCTTTATCTTCATCCTTCATTTTAATGGCTTATCAATATTCAGTGCTACTCGAATTCTTATATATGGTTTCCACCCCCATTTAAATGTTCCCGGCTCTGATTTGACATACTTCCCCATTGATGCTCCTATGTTCTTTAAAATATTCTCAGAAATAAATCCCCTAGGCATATCATGTATTTGTATCCACAGTTCAATATCCTGTACCTGAACCGTACTCGGATCTTCCCCCATTGGCACTTGACGTAACACAAGCATCGATTGTTCAAAGGACCAAGGACCTCCCTCCAAAACCTTTTGCATATCCAAATTATGAAAAAATATGAATGAATATTTCATACCCCTCATATCATAAAATTCCATTCCTTCTTTTGGTCGCCACAATGACGCCATCAAATTTTGCATAGCTTGAAATTTTATGTTTTTCTTAGTCAAAAACTTCCCCACCAGCATATATGTTGGTCTCTGTTCAACCACCTCATTGTTCGCCACCACTATTTCATCCTCCTCCTCCTCTTCAATTACGAGCTTTGCATACCTTTCTTCTAACGATGTTTCAGAATGTGACATGATATTCTTCCCGAAGCTTTTCTCTCAAATTAGTACTAATAAGGACACTAAAAGGATTGATGATAAGATTAAAATAAATAATAAACAGAGAGAAAACTATCATATAGACAGAGAGAAAACTGTCATATAGACAGAAATAATGTATTGGCCCTTAGTCTTTTGCATTTATATTTAAAGAATACATGAGTCTTGATGTGGCGTCTCTCAAATCATTTTAAACTATTTTTATAATTTTATAATTTTAAATATTAATAATTAAAACTTTCTTTTCCATCATCTAAATTATAGAGAAGACATTATTGTACAAAAAATGAGTAATCTTTTTATTTTTTGATTTTCAGGGAAGGAAATAATTATACAAGATAATTATATATATTATATTAAAGGAAATAATTGTACAAGATAATTATAAATAAATATGGTAAATATTTATATATAAAGAAAAAGATGAGAGAATAATTATGAAATCTGATATTTGAAAAACATTAACTTATATTAATATATTTTAATTTTTACCATCAGCTACATATTGAAAGCCAAATTAAAAAACATCTATTTTCTCGATGCAAGCATATTTTGCACGAAGAATCTTTATATAATATTATAAAATTAAAAGTAGTTTTAGGCACTGACCGATATTGGCGTATGAGTTTAAAGTATTGTTTATACGTCCCTGAAAAAGTTAGAAAAAAGAATCATCGACATATGGATTTGAATTCATATGTCGTGATATAATTGAAACATGAATTAATAACACTATATACTCTAAGAAATTTTGTTAACCCAATGTTAGATATAAAATGTGATGAAGTCAAAGTTACTTATCAGAATTTAATAGATTAGACTATGACATCAACATGATATCATCAGAATATAGCTTGACTAGAGTTTATCTAAACAGAGTTTATGCTGATTCGAGGATACTTGTTAGAGTTTACCTGACAGAGTTTATTGAAAGAATTTGATTTACTGAATCCCTACAAATTAGGAGAATATTGGCTTATATTTAGAGATTAATAATAAATTATTAGTTGTAGCTATCAATAGAAGATAATGAGAGAGAGTTTCTTTTGTTCATTTTAATCATTATCTTTTGTAATATTTGATAATGAAAAAACTATGTTTATATAGACACATAACATGTTTAAATTGAATGTCTCATTCAAGTTGCATTTCTTATAATCTAGCAGCTCTTAAGAATGCTTTATTTCTTGAGAGAGTCTGTATTATATCAGATTTTATAAGTCATTAATAAAATATGCAGTTCATTCATACTTATGTTCATTGTTTTCGAAAAACTTATACTATTGTATTCAACCCCTCTTTTACAAAGAGAAATAGGAAGAGAAACAAGACAAAATGTGTTGCCTTGAATGTTAAAGTCAATCCAACAAAAAAGAAGGATATTAGCATAGGTGGTTAAAGAGGAAAGACTAAGGATTTGGAAATTGAGAGTGAAATCTCAGAAACAGAGCCTGATGTAGGTTCTGATGATAGTTCTACAGACTCTGATATGATGGATATGGTTGTCATGATTGTTAGAGGCTTCAAAAAGATGAAATACATAAAATACAAGAAGCAAGGCAGCTTCTCTAAAATGTCATCAAATTCTGATAGCAAAGAAATGTACAAGAAGAAAGACAGTAAGGAAGCAAAGTTCAGAGGAAAGTTGACAAATCAAAGGTCAAATGCTACAAGTATGACAAGATGGGACATTTTGCTACTGAGTGCATGAAAGAAAAATCTAGGAACGAATCAGGTAAAACTCTCATCACCTCAAAGAAAGATCGGATGTATTCCTCAGACTCTGATGAGGAAGTTAATTATGCTCTCATGGCAAATACTGAGAGTGTTGATGCTCCTACTGAGAAGGTACCTGATTTTGTTTTTAACTTTGATACTAATACCATGTATGAGTTAAAACAATTTCAAAAATTCTTGCATTTAGTTTCAAAATTAATCATTGAAAAATGCTAGAATACAAAGTCTGATATGCATGACCTTAGTAAAATGAATGATTATTTGGAAGATGAACTCTTTTTTATGCTAGACGTTAAAAAAGAATTTGATAATACTGAAGACATGAAAATTTTAGATAGAAAACAAATGCTTTTTTCTTGAAAATGAACTAGAAAATGCAAATGAAACTATTATAGTTTGGACAAATTCTGGTAAAAAAGTTCAGGAGTTATTGATTAACAAAAACAGGAAGCAAGAAATATGCTATGAATCAGTAAATTCTAAAAAGAATAAGAAAGAACAAAAGCTGAAATTGAGAATGTGACACATTGACATATAAGAAGGTTATTAATAACATTACATCATGAATTCTGGTTAAATTTGTTCCCTCAAATGATGGACCCAAATCTACATTTAAAATGGGAGGGTTCAACATCCCAATCTAGTGAGCATGTAAAAGTGTCACAAGAAAAATTAATCAATATTGCTCTACTATCTTAAAAATAGCTAAGGGAGAATTAGGGAAACTACCAATAAAAACATGATAAAAAGTCCTTAAAAGAAAAAGAATGGTAAAGTAAGCATAAGAGAATAATTATAAACACATTCTTGATGCGCCTACAAATGCTTGTTTTAATTGTGGTACAACTAATCATTTTATTATTGACTACAAGAATCATATGAAATAAAAGACCGGGACTCATAAATCAGTGTTCAAGAAATCAGTTAAATCTATATTTTCATTATGGTAGTTTATGGCATTCCATTTGCACATGTAAAGAGTATCACAATTTGTATTATGGTTATTATGAACCTTTGCCTTATTTGGATAAAACTCTTGTTATTTTTATATGTGCCTCTTCTACTATGTTGGATCAAATCAAGTCTACTATTTTGTATTTACTTGTCTTGTTTTAACACATATAGAAATTCTATAATAGGCTGCTGACTTAGCTATTTTAATGTACAATTGTAGATAGAAGTATGGATCAATTATAATTCTAAATTATAATTAAGAGTCAAAGCATAAAACCTGATAGAAGATTCAAGTTGGATCATGCATCAAGACAAAGAAGACTTCACTAAAAATAAGGAATACAATTTTAGAATTCTTTTAAGGCAAATTGTTGATCAAGAAGTCACTATAGTAGAGAATTCAATTGTGCAACTGGTAGAGAAGTCTCAAAATACCTCATGACTCAGTATTCGATCGAGAAGTGTTCAATCAAGAAGTCAAGAATCTGAAGCCATTCGAGAAGTGTAAAGAAATAATCATTCGAGAAGTTCAGTAAACAAATTGAAAAGTTAGCCATTGAAACAATCGAAAAGTCTAAGGAAGAGACAGACCGAGAAGTCTTGCGTAGTAGACCATTCGAGAAGTCTAGACCATTCGAGAATTCATCAAAGCTATATCTAATTGAGAAGTCTAAGGCATTCATAATTTTAAAGCACTGACTTTCGGAGTTTAGTATTTGATAGTAGTTGAGGTACTTGGTGGTGAAGATTAGGTTTACTAGGGAATGCACTCTGTTAAATATGAAATGTGTAAACTAGTTAATCTATTGTTAATCACAGCCTCACAGGTTCAGTTTTGTGTTGATTAATATATGTATGTTAATGTTTTAACTTGATTATGTACTTCTTGTGAGCCTTTCTCGTTAGAGGTGATTTAAGTTTTAATTTTGGGTCATGCTATAACTGGTTATAGAAAGCATCATCATCTCAGTATATACTGCTTATAGCTGCTTATAGTAGCCTTATCCAATTTTTTTATTGTTTTATAACCTTTGTACTTCTTCATTTCAGTTGTAATAATGTCAGAATCACCGCCGGATAAGGGGGATTCTAATGATGCTAAAACTCAAGCAAGCTCCGCGAAGAGGAAAAGGAAGCCTATGGGAACCAGGCCAGAAGTGTGGGATCATTTCACCAAGTTTATGGATGTGGAGGGCAATAAAAGAACTAAGTTCAATTACTGTAAAAGAATATATTTTTCTGATACTAATAGAAATGGCACTACTACACTTAGTAATCACCTCAAAGTTGGCAAAAAATTCCACTTAGTGGTGAATCAAAACAAACATAATTGTTTTTGCAATCCGTAGGAAGAAATGAGAGCATTCTTAAAAAATGGTAGTTTGATCAAAAAACATCTAGATATAAATTAGCTTCCATGATTATCCTTGATGAACATGCATTTAGATTTGTTGAAGGTGAGGGGTTTAATGATCTTATGCGCATTAACTTTTTAAGATGCCNAGGTGAGGGGTTTAATGATCTTATGCGCATTAACTTTTTAAGATGCCATTTCGTTTTACCGTCGCACGAGATTGTTACCAAATATTTTTGGATGAAAAGAAAAAATTGACTACATATTTTAAGATTTTGGGTCAAAGAGTTAATATCACAACGAATACTTGGACTTCAATACAAAAGATTAATTATATATGCATCATGACTCACTATATTGATCAAAATTGAGACTTGCACAAGAAAATAATTAACTTTTGTCGTATAGAAGTTCACAAGGGTAAACTCTTAACTAGGGACCTTGATACGTATTTGAAAGAATGGGAAATTGTAAAAGTATTTGCAATTGCGGTTGATATTGCAAGTTCAAATTATCTTGTATTCAATTTTTAAAAGATAGGTTGTCTTCTAAGGGGTGTGCTTTTTTTAATGAAAAATATATGCACATGAGATGTATTGCACACATAACTAATTTGATTGTTATTGACAAACTTCTTGATGTGAAGCATCTATTAAAAGAGTGATAATGGCGGTTAGGTTTCTGAAGCAATCCCCGATTAGACTAGCCAAATTCAAGGAGTATATTAATTTATAAAATATCGATTTCAAATCTATGTTGTGCTTAGATGTATGTGTGAGATAGAACTCCACTTTTTAGTGCTTAATGTTGCCCAAAAACTTTAAAAAGCAATTGAATTATTTGAAAGAATGGATCCATATTTTGTACATAATCTTAAAAAGGTCGGTTGGGTGCCTACATCATGGGATTGAGGTAATGTTAGAAGGATGGTTGACATGTTAACCTCGAGGATTTTGGGTTTTTCATATGTCGCATATAATATATTCTATTATGAAACTAGCATGATAAATTACTTATTGAAAGAGTGGATGAAAAGTGATGATGTTGAGAAGAATTTAATGGTTAAAAAAATAAAAGAAAAATATGACAAATATTGGGGTGATGTAAAC